>WURS02429428.1:0-15969 GCA_011762765.2 Rhinocypha anisoptera | reverse complement strand
GCAGAAGGGTGAGTAGGTACGATAAACCCAGGAGTATTGAGGGAGGGAAGAGAGTTGTGGTGAGATCCGGTACAGGTAGAAAGAATGACATTAATGAGAGGGAGAGTTGGAGAAATACAGGAGAGGAGAGCAGGTGAGTTACAGTAATTCGTTTAACAAAACTTTTGAGGCCCTACAGCTTAAAATTTCTATTTCTTCCAAAACATTGAGTGGTCCCTTGTTTTGTACATGTAAGATGTTGGTTGTGAATTCGCTGGTGTGTCCATGTAGGAGTAAATGTTTGGAAAATTGTGGTGAGTTTATTGTTGGTGTAACAGGCCTGATGCTCCTTTATTCTTGTGCTAAAATTTCTGTCAGTTTGGCCAATGTAAAAAGGACATTCCCATCAGGCCTGTGTTTCGTCCCCCAACCACCTACTCTCCTGAAAAATCAGCTCCCTGCTCAGACAGTACATTCATTTCTCCCCCAAGTATGGAATCAAGAATTCCTTTGAATTTGCAAATACCCTTTCTAAAATTAAGTTACCCTCAAATGTACCTTAGTCTCCTTTAATGTAACCAATCTCTTTCCCAGTGTTCCTAAATCTTAAGCACTCAACATAGCTGAGAACCTACTAATAAAAGAAGAGATTCAGCAGAAGTGATTGATGAAGTGTGTTTAGCAACCAAGATGTGCGTGGAACAATACAGTTTTTATCAGCAGTAATATTAGCTGGCTTGAAAGTTTGACAGTTTTTATGTTCAACAGAAAGTTTTATCAGCAACTTGAAGGCCTAGCGCTGGGTTCTCCTATTTCTCCCTGTTGCAGATATGTTTATGGACAAGTTTGAGGAGAGACTTTTCTCATACAAATATCCTCTCTTGTCAAACATAGCGCATTGGTTCAGATGTTTAGATGGTATTTTGTGTTTGGAGTGGGACAACCAGGCAACTAGACAATTTCATCTCAGTGCGCAACTTACAAGACACTAATATTAATTTCATTGATGAAGTGGGAATTGACAGTACGCTGATTTTTTTTAGATTTAACTGTTAAAATTATCCACCAAAATGTTGAATTTTTATTCTTCAGGAAGGAGTGCTACCCTGATTTAATCATACACACTACCTCAAGACACCACACATCAAAAAAATTAGCTGCTTTCCACAGCATAATACAAAGATTATGTCACATACCAATTACACATACCAATAGACAAAAAAATTATACACCATCAAACAGATTGCTATTAAGAGTGATTACATATCCAACACTCATCAACACTCTCTATAAGAGGAAAATAACCAAACTCACCTTAACACATACATACAACTCCTCAACATAGGACACAGATGAACCCAAGCAGTGGAGAATCACTTTCCTTGGGAATATATCCCACAAAATTAAATGGATACTCCCCAAGAAAGATATCAGAGCTGAGTTTCACAACACTTACAAATGCTTAGTAACCTATTAGGCTCTACTAAGGACAGAGTAGATGTCCTTGAGAAAAGTGGAGTTTATGAATGCCAATGTAATGACTGTGGGGGCGACTTATATTGGCCAACCTGACAGAAATTTTAACACAAGAATCAAGTAGCATCAGGCCTGTTACAATAACAATAAACACACCACAATTTTCCAACCACCACACGGACACACCAGAAATTTCACACCCAACATCTTACATATACAAAACAAGGGACCCAAACTCATTGCTTTGGAAGAAACAGCAATATTAAGCTGTGGGCCTTCAAAAATTTTGTTAAAACAATTACTCTCCCCTCCTACATTTCCTCAACTCCCCCTCTCATTAATCCCTTTCCCATCCTTTTTACCTGCACTGGACCTAACCATGACTCCTGGGTTTACCCAGGGGGAAAGAGTCTGCCTCAGCTTTCCTGCCTTAGCCATTAGCCTGCTCCCCACTACCCTACCACATTGCTGCACTTACACCCAAACCTTTCCTTCCCTCACTTCCATGACCTATCTTACTTTATCTTATTGCTATATAATGCTCTTTTTTTATTTTCCTTGCATTTATTCACCCGGGTCATGTGAATAAATGCTGAATTGTGGAATTTCAGTGTTTTTTCTTTTTTCTTCTTTATTTTGTATAACATTTTTTCAGTTATTTTACTCATCACCTTTATTAAATATATTTTGATAGTAAATTAATTTTTAAATACTTCTTTGTATGTTACCTACATCTGTGCATCTCAATCATTTTAGGATAGCTTACCTGTCATTATATTTGTTCTATTTAAAAATTAATCCCATTTGTATCCATTTTGGATTCATAAAATTGCTGGGTGTTTATGTAAATTTAAAATACTATTTGTGTTGGTTAACTGTGGATAAAATATGGCAAGTTTCTATTCAAATATTTTTGTGTCATTTCAATTAGTCTCTGCATAAACTATTATAGGGATCAAATAAAAGTTAAATGAAAGGGTTTCCACCTTATCAAAAATATTAATTTTAAGTACCAGTTAAATTTCGATTAAATTATTTGGGACACTTGATGGAAATAAATTATACTAATACTGTATAAATCGATTTTCACCTTGTATACTGAATGCATGGTTGCTATTCTGGAAACATCAAAAACAATTGCTGCAGCAGTCCTGTAAAGAAATAGGGTTTTTGTGAGCTTTGCATAGTCTTGATATTATCAAAGTACTTAATGTGGTTTATTAAACTTGATTAACTATTTTAACTAATAACTACTCTTGCATGAATAAAGAGGTCAATGCTATTTGAAACCTCCAAAAATATCTTATTCTCTAACAAAATTCTCTTTGTGCCATTATAAAGGTTTATTATAAAAAAACAATAAATTCCAGATTCATATAAACATTCCACAAATTCATATAAAGGTTCATGTACTCATTCCAACCACATAAAGTGAGGTAGAATTGACGATTTTAAGAAGACATCAGTGAAAAAAAATCCTTAATGTACCAGAAGTCTTGAAAGATATTTTATTTGGACTCTAGTTTAAGTAGTGTCCAAATGCCTACCCACAAGGGGAACTAACACAATGTTTTGCCATTTTCACATTTTTGATCTCATATTTAACAGATAATTGAAAAACAAGGATTGTTCAGAGAGTAAAGAATGTTTTGTTGCAAAAATATATTATCATATTACAGAAACAAAATATTCAAGTTTTGTCACATACTTCTACACATAATCACCTTGGACATTAAGGCACTTGTTGAACATTGACACAAGTTATTGTCCCCTCCTCATACTGTGTGACCACCTGGTGATTCAATGAGGCCATCAAATAACCTTATTGGTTCTCATCATCTGCAAAATGTCCAATAGTAAACTACTACTTTATCTTTGGAAAAACATATAAGTTAAAGTTCAGACATTCCCAAGGATGCTCAATTGTGTCCCAAAGGAACTTATCCTGAAGCAGAGTCTGTTCTGTCCAGTGGGATTGCATTGCCATAGATCAGAAAGATGCCATGAAAGATTCTTGTTGTTTTCTTATGTAATGAATAACCCAGGCAAGATGTTGCAGGGTAGCTCAGTAGGCATCAGCGTTGATGATGGTGTTTTGGGGTATGGAATGTATAAGTAAGACATGTTGATGGTCCTATCCATGTTGGAGACTATCAATGATATGATGGAGTTTGCTTGGCTTTAGTGGTGACTGATAATGATGCCAATGGTTATCATTTCCTCAATGGAGTATTGCCTTTTGCTGACTTGGCTAGACTGGTGGGCAGCATGGCTGCCTGATAACTCAAAAGTCGTGAGTTCAAGTCCCACTCTATGTATGGATGTTTTCAATTGTAATTTCATAAAATGTAAGAGAGAGCCATGTGATTCTAACTTCTTCCAAAAAAAGACATTATTATTGTAGAAGAATGCATTGCTATTTCATTCATAGCATTCCAAGAACATTTAAAAATAAATAGAATTACAGAATCATTGGAAAATAATATGCCATTCATACCAGATACATATAAAGTTTAGGTAAAGTTGGAAGTGCCATTTTTCATGGTCACCACAGTTGCTATTCCCTTCTCTCATTTTTATGGAACAACTAAGTTCAACTCACGCATATTTGTAGTATACTCGTGTCATGTAGCCAAACCTCTCATGGCCTGCAATGTCCCTGGAAAATGAATCATATAATTTAGTTTTTTAAATTTGGTTGAATTTTTATAGCATGCAAATAATATTGTAAGCATACTACAATTTTGTTAAAAAGTGAACAAGCCTTTAGTAGTAATCCTAATAAAGGCCCAAAAGAATGAAGTAGACATTTAATTAGGCTTGTGCAATTTTTTCATCATGTTTTTTCAAGTCTGGTTTAGCTAATCAGCTCTTCACACCTGGAAAAATGACATTTAAGGATGGGACTGGGAGGGGAGAAGGAAGTTTTGGCTCAGACAGATCTCTAAAAATGTTTCAACTAGTAAAACTATTAATTCTGTACAACATTTATTTTATTAAGGCTATCTATTGATTAGTATAATCTATTCTCCATATAAATCGAATTTACAAATGAATGAAATAACCATTGATTAACAACTGTAAATATGTGAACAATCAATTAGATTAAGATAAACATTCATGACCAGAGAAAAACAGATAGCCAGCAGATAGAGAAAACCAATCACCTACATGGAATTTGATACAATGGTATATGAGTTGGTATGTTACATTACAACCCTCTCCTCAGTCAAGCCAGGAATTAGTAATGCAACAACTGAAAATATTGAGAATTTTATGAAAAAAAGAACTCTTATTATGAGGAAAATGCAAAAATTATGTATACATTTTTAAACCATTAATGTACTTGAGGACTAATTAGATTCCACCCACAATGCAAGTTATAGTTCAGGCAAAGACCATAGATAATGAAAGTCCAGCGTGTAAGACTATTTTACTCATACAAAGCATTTGTTAGCTTGGCATAGAAGTTTAAGAAAATAATTTATTAGGGCTTCATTTTTCATGCCAAGGACATTCCTATCATCTGCTCAAGGAACCATTACAAAATGTAAATGCAGGTGTCATAACATGCATTAGAGTTTTCTCATCTAAGATTTTTTTTTAAAGATTTTTTTGCTTTATTTGACAAATATTTGTATTTTCTACTAAAAACTTCTCATGTTTTTGGTAATAAATGTTGGTGTTGGTTAATGTTGTAAGTACTTGAGCTGATCTTGACAAGGAATATTTGACTATGTCAACTGTAGTTATAAAATTAAAACTGAATTTTCTTCACATAAATACCTAATTACGTAGATTATGTTCAGATATATTTTCAGATATTGGAATTATCAATCATTGAGTTTCAAATACATGAGTTTTCTTGGTCTAATGTGTTTGTTTACAAGGGAAGGAGGGAGTAGTAATAATTCGTGTTCAATGAGGTGAAGGTTAAAACATTTCTTCAAGCATAACTACAAGCATGAAATAAGAAAAGACACTTATGTTACTCCCAACAGTTATTAGGACATCAGTATGTCATTTATATTTTAACAAAAGTTGTAATGAATGTTACGAGCAATTATTTCATAATTATATCATACACATTTCATATTAGGTATTGATAATTTTTCTTCAATTTTCAATGCTATATTTATATAAATCAAATAAGTCAAGTTAAGAGGAAATTAATGAAAACAAGGAAGAAATTGCATAGATAGGAGATTAAGAATGAAACTTGACAGCATACATATTTAATTTGTGAAAATATTATAAAAGATAACATATGTTTTCACATAGCATCTGGTCAGAAGAATTGGTTACAAGGGCTTGGGCAATCTGATTGTATTGAATTGTAAAAATAGCTTTCTGTAATCTCCACTGCAATCAAGTTATTAAATGGAACATAGACAGTAGAGCTATGCTTATAACCTAATATTGTTAACACTTACCATAGTTGAAGGTTAATTTTTGTATAACTGTCCCACTGCAATTGTTTGATTGAAAAATCAGCTCCAATTGTTATTTTATAGTTAGATGAAAATTTTCCTGAAAATAAAGATTACTATTATTGCAATTTGAAAAGATTTTTATGCATGATATTAATAGTAGTAGTAGTATTTTTGTTTATAGGGTGCTTTGACAGCTAAGGTCATTTTGTACCTCTTCATATCATAGAAAAAACACATTTGGACAAGCACAACACCCATGCCCTGGGTGGGACTTGAACCCACGACCTTTGGGTTAGCCGGTAAGCATGCTACACACCAGGCTAACCTAATCAGTGCATGTTATTAATATTATAATAACCTAAGCATTCTTCTCTTCTAAATACAAAATAAAAATATTCAATTGTTAAAATGCAGCTAATACACAATTAAAACTTTTTCAGTGATTTAATGTCATCTCTCCCGAGTTTCTGTGATAAATTTTTTTAAACAATACAATTTTAAACAAATACAACAAAAGTTAAAACAATTGTTTATATTAATGAATTTGTTAAAGGTAAAAATAGAATAATGGCAACATAAATATGTATCACTATTTTCATACTTATATAGGGGGTCCATATTTTGTTCCCTTGGCAATCAATAAACTTAAAACTATCTTTAACTTCATTATTTTTATAAGAAAAAATTTAATAAATTACAATACAGTCCTGAACCTATACAATCCTTGTTATTAATTTTCATACATCCTGATAATTAAATAAATAGTGATTTACAATCCTTCCCCCTTGATGTAATTAGTCAGTTTGTCCCTTATATTTATAATTAATTTATATACATAATACTTTTACAATATATCGTACATAAATTGTAATATGACATTACAATTATGATAATTTTAATTGATTATCTTGCAATGGATTTTAAAAATAAGACCTTTCAAGATTATAGATTGCTGCATATAGTAATCAGAGATTATCTGAAAATATTCTATATCAAATGCCATTCTTCTTGAAGTCCAACATTAGTAATCACTATCCACGCACCTTGATCCACTAATTCTTGGGTTGGCAATAAGATGTATTCCCAAAGATAAAGAGCTCTATATAGAAATATATTGTAAAAATTAAAAATTTTAATAAAGAAAAACTAAATATTTAGTTTACTATTCACTTTCTAGTGAATGAAAAGTGTTATTGAAAGATCCTTTACCATTTGATGATTAAACAAGCATAAGAATAAATGCTAGAGATGGCTTTCTACCCTGTCATTGTTCATTTCTAAAAATAAACACAGCTTCACCTAGTTCAATTGGAGCAAGTGAAGGAGAATCCAACATTTGAAAATAATAGGTAACGTCATTTGAACATTTGTACAGCAATGTCCTCAAAAAGTACAATGAAAATGTAAATATAAATAACTGCATTGATTATTTCAGTGCCGCGTGTGTGTGCCCTATCATTTTTCTTTTAGGCTTCTTTATGATTAAACAAACTGAATAAAGATGGAGTCAAATAAACGGAAAAGGAAGGAACTGGGTCCCTTATCCTGATGATTGAATGATCACAAGTCGTTGGACTTAAAGCACTAGGCGAGTTTCTCCCCATCTTTCAAACCGGCTTTAGGGTTGAATACTGTGGTTTCGTACCTCTCTCCCTCCCACTCGAGTGGGAGGGAGAGAATGATCATTCTCGAAGGTCTCTGGGAGAGGACGTTAAGGGGAGTCTAAATCAGGATGTTGTTAAAAAGATATCTTTTTGATAAAAAAATGAATAGGTAGAAGGAAATGTGAGACAACATATTGCGGGCAGTCACACATTCCATCTCGATTCTGGGTCAAGTAACATTATATTTCCTGTGAATTCCCACACGCCAATATATATTCTATTATACGACCGCATAAAAAGGTTCTTGTGAAAAGTTTCTGCAAACTTTGGCATGAAGGAATATTTTTTCTTACGAGTGGAAATTTTTTAAAACTCCTAACAATATAAAGAGAATTACCTACCTAAAAGAATAGTATACATAACCAGACGCTAATATGAGTTAACTTCATTTTGACTTCAACTAACATCAATTTATCATAAAAATGATGTCATTACCTATTATGCATTACAACGCTGATTCCCCAAATATATTCTAAAATATTTGTTAATGATACTTAAGATGAAGAATTGTATTGTGTGTCGTAATTAATAAAAAGGTAGAAAAATAAGTTCAGTTGTGCAAAGAAAAGCAACTATAATTTGACAATAAATTAATTGCAATGAAATATTGCCTTACATCATTCCAACATAGTTTCCATCGTACTGAGATGAGTTTCGGATAAACTGCATACAGAAATCCCGAAGACGTTCGCTGGAGCACGAGTGAAACTTTGAATAGCAAAATACTTCATACGCAGTATGCCCCGGAAACATCTCCGAATCATCAAATCACCGCGAAATCATATAATCAACGATGCTTAATTTTTTAGAAGTGTGCCAAAACAGGAACAATTTTCTGATTTGTACCAACATTCTAGAAGCGTTTTATGTCACATTCGCAAAGTATATACTGGCATTGCTACGAATGAAAACAATAGCGCGGCAGAGGACATTTCATCGCATTTTCTGTATTGAATGATTAAATTTTCTAAAATAGTCATTTACTGTCTCCCCTCATAGCATCAAGTCTTAGCTCAGTTACAAATCACCGCGAGCGTGATTTTTCGAGTGGCTATAAGATCCGTATGGCTCGTTTCCTACTGGTGATCAAGCGCATTCTATTGATTGATTTTTTCTAGCCACCATTTCAATAAAGAAGGTGAAAACTTTTGTCAACACATGGTTGCCATCGCAGACGGCATCTTTCTATGACGAGGGCAGAGAAAATGATTCCCCGCTAGGGAAAATGCCAAAACAATACTGGAAGCTTGGTCGAATAATATTGCGACGTTAGCAAATTTTCCTCAAATTTACAAATACTTTCTTAAATAATCCGAACTTACTTTATGAACATACGTTGTATGAGGAGAGTTAATAAAAAAATATTAGAAAGGAAGACTGCAGAGGGGAAGAGAGTTATTAAAAGTAACTAACTCATAGCTTAGTGTTAACCCAAGGCACAGTTGAAACATTTACTGTGCCAAGGTGTGACGATCCCCAAAATTCATTGTTTATTACATCTATCTCCTAGCATGTGGAATATGCAACTCTGGTCGACCTCACTTTTGAGACGGCAGTTACTATTCTTTGCCTTCGTGGCGTCAACTGGTGAGGCCCATGTCGACGCCATGGTACTAATTAGTACATTAATGTACCATGGTCGACGTTCTCGATTGCTAGGTATCTTCGCTGATTTTCTAGGACTTATGGTTTCTAATCACGTATTCACCCTTATAATTTATCAGTTGGGGACAACTTTACATTAAGAATAAATACATGCTATCTAACATACCAACCCTTTTCCTACATCTACCTTGTTTACGCGTTGCTTGTTGTTCCTTGTTACTTCAACATTTTAGCGCGTTTTTAAATAATCCTTTCATCCACTTCTCCTGAATGCTTCGGATTGTTCCCAAAACCACCCTCACTTCTCCTATCTTACCTAGTATCTCATAAGTTGTTCTACATTCTGTATATATATTTTTTAATTATTCCACACACCCACAACTCAAAAGCCTCTAACTCGTCATTCTAACTTAAAGATCAGGTGCAGAACTATAAAAAGATACGCTCAAAATTGAAGGTCTTACTAAATTTTTTTCTCTATGTCTACTTAAAATCTCTCTTATAAATCGACCCTTTCTTATAAACGCTTCTTTCACCAACACAAATCTTGTCTAGACGTGACTACGTCGAGTTTCTTCCAAAATATTTTCCAAAGAACGAAAGTGGTCCACCACGGTAATTTATGCTCTCCTACTTTCACGTTTGACTTTGACTTATAATTTTTCAAGAATCCATTTACCTTCATTTCCTCAAAACTTATCCTCTTCCAAATGAACTTTAACAGGAAAACTATAATGCGTTCAGTAACGAATTTCACCTCCAAATTAATGCTACGAAAACATTGCTTAAAGTGCCTAGACGTAGTGCAGACTATTATATCATCGCAATAACTTATTTACCCCTGATATTTTTACGCTTATTACTGTATAATTTTTCGCTTCTTTTAAGGAGACCACATATAAGTTAATTATTGTATTATTTTTAATTATTTTATTACCAGCTGACAAGCCGTATAATGCGGCTCAGATGGACCACTAATTATATGTTTCCGATGAGCCTAAGTGAAAGGAAGGTGAGATGAAAAAATGTACACTGTCAGAACGATTTTATTACAATCAGTCGGAAGAGTGATTAAGTTTATTAAACTTTTATGACATTATTTTGTGAAAGAAGTCATTGTAAATTATTTTGTGTTATTTGCATTCTTATTTGTAATAGCATATCATGTAAATTATTATACCGACAGGAGAAATATTGTGTGAAATATTATGAAGTATTTAAAATTACTTACTTATGTATCAGTAACAATTCTCGTTGACGACACAGTCTCAGGCAGAACCAAAAAAGTATATTATTGTAAATAAAAAATAATATTGCAATGATTATTTTGAGGGTACTGTACTACCTATCTCTCTCTCTCTCTCTCGATGCATCCACTGATTTTATTTAACGGAGTATTTGGATTATCGATTAATTCAGACCTTAAAAGTCCTCCTTTTATTTCCGTGTGATTCATATCATATGATTATCGTTAGGTTTACGGATTAAACGCTTTCGAATCTTAACCCTTTCGCGCCGAACGACCGGTATACGGGCGTTCAGAATCATCCCCCCACTACGAAAGACCTCTTTTTTTTTGCTATTTTTGGTTTATTTTGTCGCACACTCATATGCAGAGACTGTATACCAGCTTAGGGATCCGGCGCGACAGGGTTAATTCATCAAAATATTATTTCTATTTGCAAGGTTTTCATCTTCTTATACCAATAATTTTTCAATTTTTTCCAAATTAAGTGTCTGTATATCACTAAAAATTTTTTTTACCCACTCCAAAGCTAAGTCTCAGATTTCCCAATCCGTACTTTCTTGTATTTCCTAGCTGCAGTCGGAAATCTATGTGAAGCAATTCCTTTAGAATTGTTAATTTATTCTTCTACGTATTTTACTGTTTATACTTTGATATACATTCCTATTTCCTCTTTTCATACATCAAATTCAATAAATAAATTGCTCAAAGGCGTTTTTTTGGATCTTTTTAAAAATATATCTATTATAGTCATTGCTTTCAGATACCTCATGTTTATTTTCTAATAGCATATAATAATTTTGCTAAATGCTCTGATAAATTCCATAATTTTACAAACTCAGTATTGTGATAACTTTTATTCAATTCTACTCCATCATCGTCTCAAGACATGTTACATTCTTCTTCAACTCATGTTCGACTACCTTAAATTCTTGTAAATAGAAAAATCTAATATGAATAGATTAAAATGTATTTTATATTGAAAAATTTTCCACTAGAGGTGATTTAATAATTCATGAAATGTTCTTGTTACACTGTCTTATCGCTAATCTCTCACGCCCGGTGACAGAAACGTAATCGTTTAATTGAACAGAATCACACAGTGTCTTATTTATGTATTGAATCAAGAAATTGAAAAAGAAATAATCACCGCATCATTCTTTTAATGTATTTTCCACAACCTACACGAGCCCAATAAAGAGACAAAGCATATAAATACGCATGCATTGCAGAGGAAACTCATAAATGCACGATCATATGCCATTCTAAGTTTTAAACAATAGTTGTGTGTGAGCGCATACCCATTGAAATGAAATATGGAAATGCATTCAAGTGGTCATAAAATTGCACCATTTTTAGATGCCATTATTAATTATGATATTTCAACCAAATCCCAAAACGTCGTCTTAAGTAGAAAGTGAATCAACTTTGGTAAGACGTTTTGAATATTTACCATGGGAATACATGAATTTGTTCGAAATAACCTATAACACACCTACAAAGCAGCTGCCTTTTGAAGAAATAAATGTCACATTAGTCCAGTGTAAACGTTTTACAAGATTTACTCCGAATAAAAACTGTAATTTACGTATAAATGAAAAGTTAATTTCACAGAGGATTATTAATCATAATTTAATCAGATGTTCAAGCTCAAGTAAGAAACTTTCGCTCCTCGTCACATAAATCCTGCCTACATTCCGGTAAGAAATTGTATTGCTATACAACTACTAAAATTTCATACCATATCACACTTTTACTTCGATGATTTAAGCAATAAATTACATCACACTACAGTATAAATTATATGTTCACTTTAGTAGGACGGTATTATATTCCCTCTGGATACATATTGAGATAATACTTAGCGGATGATCTAGGCATAAAATTCGCATTGATACAATTAAATTCTCTAACGATACAAAGGTTATTAACTGTATATTCTGTAAATATACCGTCAAATTACACAGACCTTATGTAAGTGATATCTAAAATTCGATGCGCTGTAATCACAAAAGTCGATTCTTTGAAACTTAGGCAATGCCGACAGTGTGGGATTGCGAAACTAAACATCTCTAGTCGTGGAGATGTCCGCTGTCCTGCTCGTCTTTAGTGGCCGAGGGTTGCTTACCGCACAAGAACTAACGTTGGTGCGAAGAGGAGAAAGTAGGGAACGTACTCATGGTGAAGTCGGAAATTATTTCTAACCGCTATTGCTAAATACACGAGAATTTGAATAAAACTTTGTCGGTGTCACAGGAAAACCGACAAAGTTTAATTTCCTCTATTCATTATGTGGTTTCGACAATTTGAGCCGAAATCTATTGAATTCACACGGAAATTTATTGAATTTGCAATGGGTGTGGGGAATTAATGACCATATTACTGGTGTGGGTTATCTTGAAAAAATATTTTCACACATTATTCGAAATATTTAGAATAATACCTAATATTGAATAAAGACTGCGTTTTGGAATACTTAATTAAACTGAATTCGAATTGAACATTCAGATTTTACAAAAAGTAAAAGTAATTTAATCACATTTCAGGTATATTGATCGAAAGGTATAACATTTTATGGGTGCCACATTGGCAACCATACCAGCACTATGGTATTTCCAACATTAACGTTAGTACCTTGTCAATAGTGGCACGCTCTAAAACGAAATGGCCCTTTTTTCATTATTTCATGACATAGATACAGCTCGGCATACAAATTAAGGATATTTCAAATTCTATAAACAAGTGGGAATGAATTTTAGCTAAATAAGATAAATTCATAAAAATAGGAATGATAATAATAGGGGACGACAACGGCCGTCACTTGATGGAAACGCTTTATTGTAAAAGAAAAATTAATACTTATTTCCAGAATTATAGTTGGTACCACTCAGGTTTCGACCTCTCAGAGTCATTGTAGTTACGTAACATTAGTAGCAGTAGTTACCTAATGATGACTATGTGAAGTAGAAATTTGGGTAGAACCTAATAAAATTGTGAAAAGAAATCAAGTGTGTTCATTTATCTTTTATGGAGAATGCTAATATTCAGTTTTCATGCAAAGAGAAACGATGAAAGGTGCTTGGAACACCATCTATGCTTATTTTGGATTAAAAATGATACGATTGAGTAGAATCGTGGAAAATAGGACTTCATTACGTAACGTGAGCATCGATGACTTCTCTTGGACGACCGGGGTGATTCCCCCGATTCGAAGGACGTCACCATCGGACGCGGGATTCACACTTCGACCTTGGGGATATCGTAACGGTACATTTTGGGTTGACTAGATCTGCTCTAAATAGTACGCTTGAATAATCAAATGTGGAATTATTTATATGTATTTCTGCGATTATTTATAATCCAATTATTATCCTAATCAAAAGACCTAAGACATTTCTGGAATTTTCAGGATAAAAATCAATAGTGTCAATGGTGTTTCAATTTTGGCATCTTAACCGCTGATAGTGTCTTCTTCCTTCCACCGGAATCGAGATAAGATATGGGGTTATTTGAATTGTCACGTTAAAAATATCGGCCAGAATAAAAGTGCTGGCGAATAAGTACTTAGGTTGGACAGATATTATGTAGAAATGATCCTTTTACTACTTCCTGTGAACGACATACAGCTAATTGCATAGTTTCAGGCGTGATCTAATTGAATTCAAACATGACAAGGAGATGGCTCTTTTCCACTGTTAAAATAAAACAGTGGAACAGTATCATCTGATTCTATAAACGTTTTGGCTACGCTTAATTATGAAAAAGTTTATAAAGGTCATTCAGTTTGATAAGCTCTTAATATTACCATTTTTAAACATCCGAAGAACCTCACGATGAATTGGCTAATTTTTCCTTATAAATATTTCTCCCGGACATTACAGAAGCAATTTTAAGCCGAAAGTTTAGCACGAGTTATTTAAAAAGGTTCTGGAAATGGTTTTGGAATAATTTAAAAAGGTTCTAGAAAGGATTTGAATTAGTGGTCTTTAAATAAAACAGCAAGTTATCCATTTTACAGACAATATCGGAATTGGAAATTCGGGTAACGGAAGAAATCTTTGCACAAAAAGGAAAACAAAAGAAACCACGAGATATGAGGCTCATTATTGAAGAAAATAATTAGGACAAAAAAAGGCCAAAACTTAAAAAGACTTGCCAAATAATATATACGCCATGCATTAGAATTTTACGGCACACATTTGAGAGACACCTCTCGGGTAATAGAACGGGTCGAGGAGTATTACTCCATGCTGACGCCAGAGATTAAACGTCAACGGCTTTGTACCTTCATGAGGTTTCGGAAAATCAAACTCTGCTATTCCACATAGCAAATTTATTCTTCACGGCCATGTTTCGCCGCTGAGTAGCATCGCAGCCGCTGAGCAGCAGAAACCTAGGTCATGAAGAATGAATTTGTTATGTGGAATAACCGAGTTTGATTTTCCGAATCTCAGGATGGAAAAATTCCACCAAGTAACGCCTGAAACTGTTCGTTAGGCCTCTTGAACCTCTTGACCTACTGGATTACCCAAGAGGAATCCACTCAACCGATTCCTCGGGAGAGCAGAGAGATGCATTTGATTTTCCAAAAAAACCGCTCAGAAGAAGCCCGTAAATCGGAGGAAAGAGTTCAACATTTCTTGCTTGATAATGCATCAAGAAATATCACGATTCAAAGCGAGCAGAAGAACAGTTGGGAATCGAAAGAAGGCACTTAGGCACTGGAACTCTGTCATGACCTATGTCGTTTTCACTATGGTTTTCTACCCCACGTCAAAGCCATAAATTGCAATTGAGGTGGTTATACACGAGGAAGGGCTCATAAATACGAAGAACAAAACCCTTCCCTATCTCTGACCAACAAACAATAGACCTTTTGGAAAGAAATGAGAGCGTAAACCTCGCTAGTAATATTTTCGGAGAAAGATACTCCGAAGGTAAGAAGACCACCTGACTGGGATTGTTTTCTTGCACGAAATATTTAACAATTGCGTTGTTGCCCAGATGGCTTTGCAGTAACATTACGGAAGTGTGGCGTTGCAAGATATTCCGAAACTTCCGGAAGTATTTCCAGAGTTGTTCACAAGCTGATAACGGTAACTTATGTTATTCTAATAAAATTCACTGAGGAGGCCGTCACTTGGTGGAATTCCATAATGACAAAAATAAAATATGTTGGTTTTTTCTTGGATGTATTTCCACAGAATTATTCAATACGACCGCTTTCGACGGATTACCGTTATCATCTGATGAAAAAACTGTTATTCTATCTCTTTATTATAACGTGGAGTGTACAAGATGTCTAGAGGATTAAGAAATGTCCCAGTCCTATCTGGGTTGCAAAGTCTCTCTCCTTTATTTCACATGTAGCAATTCAGTGAGGTGTTGTCTGCTGGTGTCTTAATAATTTACTCTTATATAAAAAAATATAATATGACTATTCTTTCATCAAATTCAGAAGTGTTTAATTTGCTAGTGCATATAATGATTACCAAGCAGCAAGAGAGCTAGCACTAGATAGGAAAGGATGGAGGGCTGCAGTCAACCAATCTTCGGATTGAAGTAC
>WURS02429419.1:0-15970 GCA_011762765.2 Rhinocypha anisoptera | reverse complement strand
TTGCCAACTTGCCAACTTGCCAACTTGCCAACTTGCCAACTTGCCAACTTGCCAACTTGCCAACTTGCCAACTTGCCAACTTGCCTAGTGCACGGACAAGATTGGACAGAGTTTGGGCCAAGTTTGGGCAGAGTTTGGGCCAAGTTTGGGCCAAGTTTGGGCCAAGTTTTGACAGAGTTCTTGCCAAGTGTGGGATTTCTTTCTCCCGAATAATCGGCTCCCCTATGGGATTCGATCCAGTGTACTTCAGTGCGATCGGCGAGGTCTAAGCCCCACCGCCACCGAGACACGCTGTTATACCTCCTGTATCTAATATTTATTTCACGGAATAAGCTGTTTGAAATGTTTTGAAGGGAGAAATGAGTAGAAAATAATATTAATATAAGTCATAGTAAAGAAAGGGAAGAGAAATAAAATAATATCGCCAACTTAATACTAATGACCTGATGTTATAGACTTCACCAGACAGTAAAATTGTGTGACATACTTTACGATTCGATTGTTTTTAACGGTTCTCGTACAGTGAATTCTCTTTTCGTAATAATACTTTATATAACTTAAGAAAGTAGTTATGTACGGTGGGACTATACCACGGTACTTTATCCAGTAACCACAGGTTAAATGTTCGATTAAGAGTGTAGCAACCTTTTTTCTCGATAATTTATGGTTATTCGTTGATTTAAAATAAGGAATTTTAAATTAATAGGTAAATTTAATACTTTTGGCGCAGGCAAAAAAGTATTTTTTTAAAGGGAACACTGCTGCTGCCATAGCAAAGGGTTATAGTTTCTGTACACCGAACAGTGGGCGGAATCAAGTAAATACGTGAGTAAAAATAGAAAAATCGACTTTTGGGACGATTTTTGTTTTGTCATATTTTTAACGGTTAACCCGCACAGGGTGTCAAAATGACAGTATAACAGGCTGATAGGTCACCGGCTGTCAGGCCGACAGGTTTAAAGGTTAATACGCCCGTAGGCTGTCAAACGGACAAGTTTAGAGGTCCACAGGCTTATATCATCAGCGGCTGAGAGGACGACATGTTTAACAGTTATCACGCATACAGGGTGTCAAACCGACAGGTTTACAGGTTCACCGGCTGTCAGGCCGACACGTTGATAGGATGACGGGTTTAAAGGTTATCGCCCCAACAGGGTGTGAAAAAGACAAGTTTTTCGGTTCAAAGGCTGACCGTATCAACGGCTGACAGATCTACAGCTTGAACGGTTAGCACGCACACATGTCAAACTGAGTAATTTAAAGGTACGACGGCTGTCAGGACGACAAGTTGACAGGACGAGAGGTTTAATGGTTAGCACGCACACAGGGTGTCAACCGGACAGGTTGACAGGTTTACGGTCTGACAGGTTGACGGTACGATTGGTTTAAAGGTTATCACGTATACAGGGCGTCAACTTAAGCGGTTGACAGGCTGACAAGACGACAGGTTTTGATGTCAGCACGCAAAAGGATGTCAACCTGTCAGCTTGACAAGATTACAGGCCGACAGGACGATCGGTTCAAGCTTTAACACGCACACAGGGTGTCAAAATGACAGGACAACAGGCTGACAGGATCACCGGCTGTCAGGCCGACAAGTTGACAAAGGATAGGCTTAAAGGTTAACACTCTCACAGGCGGTCAAACAGACAAGTTTACAGGTTCAAGGGCTGATAGTATCGCCGGCTGACAGGACTACAGGTTTAACATTTAACACGCATACGGGTTGTCAAACTGACAGGTTCACAGGATCACCGGCTGTCAGGCCGACAGGTTGACAGTTTTAAAGGTTTAACACACACACAGGGTGTCAGACAGACATGTTTAGAGGTTCAAAGGCTGACCGTGTCACCGGCTGACAGACCGAAAGTATAAACGGATAACAAGCACACAGAGTGTCAAACTGACGAGTATAAAGGTACGCCGGCTGTCATGACGACAAGTTGACAGGACGAGATGTTTAAGAGTGAACACGCACACAGGGTGTCAACCTGACAAGTTGACAGATTTACTGTCTGACAAGTTGAAAGGACGAGATGTTCAAAGTTTAACACGCACACAGTGTGTCACCCTAAGAGGTTGAAAGGCTGACAGGTTAAAGGAAGGCAGGTTTAAAGGTTAAATCGACACGGTGACAACCTGGCAGGTTTACAGGCCGACAGGTTGACAGGACGACAGGATTAAAGGTTCACACGACTCAGGGAGTCAACCTGACAAGTAGACAGGTATACAGGCCGACCAGTCGCCAGGTTCAAAGGTTAACACGAAACAGGGTGTCAACATGACAGGTCGAGAGGTTTACAGGGCGACAGGTTGACAGGTTCAAAGTTTAGAACGCACACAGGGTGTCGCCCTGACCGGTTGACAAGCTGACAGGTTGAGAGGACGACAGGTTTAAAGGTTAACACTACTCAGGGTGTCAACCTTACAGGGAGACAGGTTTACAGGCCGACAGGTTCAAAGTTTAGAACGCACACAGGATGTCACCCTGACAGGTTGACAAGCTGACAGGTTGACAGGACGACAGGTTCAAAGGTTACCACGACTCAGGGTGTCAACCTGACAGGTGACAGGTTTACAGGGCGATAGGTTGACAGGACGACAGGTTCAAAGTTTAGACTTGTCAACTTAACTTAAGTGTTAAGTTTGGTCCAAGTTTTGACAGAGTTTGGACCAAGTTTGTGATTTTTTTCTCCCGAAAAATCTTTTCCGCTCTGGGATTCGATCCAGTGAACTTTTATGCCGTCGGCGATGTCCAAGCCCCACCGCCACGTGTTTCGCTATTTCTCCTTTTCGTTCACGGAAAAATTTTTCATCGACATTCGAGAATAACGTTTGGGACTTCTTTGAGTGATGTTTTTGTGACTTAAAAATTGTTCAAGCTGTTCGACTTTGCGGTACGACTTGGTGGTGGAGGGGTAAGGCTTCCGGGTTCGGAACTTAAGTTCTTGAGATCGAATCCCCCTTAGGAAGGTTTTTTTAAGAAAATACTTGGGGAGGGAAAAAATAAATAATAGTTCTAGGATGTCCAAGACCATGGCGCTCTTTGTTGTTGGCGATCACGTGATGGAAAGCCCCATTGAGGTTTTTTCTAGAGAAAATAACTGAGGAGTGAAATAAATAATAAATAATGGCGGTCAAATAGCATGTGGTTCCGTAGCGGCGGGGCTTGGACCTCGCCGACGGCACCGAAGTATACCGGATTGAATCCCAAAAAGGGAAATGACTTTCGGGACAAAATGTTCCCACTGTTCGAAGAAGTACTGGGTTCTGTTCAGAATTTCAGGGTGGGTTGCAAATTACATTCTACCCCTCCACATAGCCCACTCTTAAATTCCACACCCTCCTCCCCTCTCCACATACCCATTTCTCCACACCACCTATTCCGCTCCACCTCCTCTCACCCGACTCCTCCTCAATCCCTCATCCTCACCTCTCCACCAACACCGCTTCTTCTCCCCCTCCTAACCGACTTCCCCTGACTTGTCAACTTGAGGGATTTTTCACCTGATAATTGTTCCCCCTTTGGGATTCGATCCGGTGAACTTCATTGCCGTCGGTAACGTCCAAGCCCCCCGCCACCGAGACGCAAACTCTTACAACTTCTTTAACTGATATTTATTTCACTTAATAAGCCCCTTAAAATATGAAACTTCCTTATACGATTAGTTATTTGTATCATTCATAATATCTCATCGTCGAGGAGTATGTATTATCTTTGTTTTAAGGTGTTTCGACAACTATGGTCATTTCGCATCTCTTCACGTCATAGAAAATTTCATCTGGACAAACATAGCAACCATACCCTGGGCGGGATTCGAACCCGCGACCTTTGGGTAAGCCGGCTAGCATGCTACCCACCAGGGTAACCCGATTGGGCTCACATCGTCGAGCTGTAGTTTTTTTATATAATAATTAATTCACTAACTTAAAACCTACCACATTTTTTCCATTTCGGACATTGTTTAAAACTATAGGCAACTGTTCTCTTACTTATTACAAGCATTCTATTGACTAATTAAATACTTTCTCTTACATGCCCATAGTGAGATATTCGAACAGGTGAAGCCTCAATACCGACCAGTTACATAATCAGATTCCAGGATGATGTCGTTCGGTGATGTTCAACGGCGGTTATGCTTCGTAGTTAAAGAATGCGACCCTTGGACCTCCTTGAATAAATACGTATTTATTTCCCTACCCAGTAATTCGTTTACACTTTTCAAACTAGAGACGTACGTTTTCCTACGCAAGGAGTTTTACCACAGCCGCCAACGTGACAAATGAATTTAAGAACGTAACAAAAAAAAATCCATTGCCCTCCAGATTTTTTTATTTAATTTTTTTTGTGAATAATCTTCTGGTTCCTGTTTCTTATATCTTTCGAAACGCCAACGCATCACAATAATTTCAGAACGAATCAATCAGTTTAATGTTTTACCTACCATTTTTTTTTCGAAAATTCCACTTATTCCAGTTTGGAGCCTGCAACGGACGTGTTCGTAAGTCAGGACTTAACCACGTCGACAACACAAACCATACATTTAAGAACATATAACAGAACACTATATCTGTGTACTCAGTTTCTTAATTATCATTTCCTGCTGCTTTCGCATCTACGGCGCACGGTTTCGTCAGCGAGAAATTTACCAGCAGCCGCATCACGACATATGATTTCAAAAACGTGTCAATTTCTTAAATGTTTGCTCTACGGATTTAGGTTCGAGTTGAACGACTGTACTGTCCCTCAAGTCGAAACGATTATGAGATTCCCATATTATTCTTCGCTACAAAAACATGTTGAATATCGTGTAAATATTGTTCATGCGCGAGTATAAGGTGGAAGAAGTTTACACAATGCTTCAATTTTAGAATATTAAATTAATAAAGACATTCCGTATAATTATTGTTATTATTCTGTCTCAAACTCCACAAAATCTTCAGGCTCTAGAGTTACGGCGGGTTTCCAAGTGGGTGATATGAGGGGCTCCAGTAGGCGGCAGTTGGGGCTATGATACGAGATTCTACCCAGTTACGGAATGGTACTTGGAGCCAAATTAACTCCTGCGCTAACTTCTAGCTCCGGAGAAAGCAGTGACAGAATAACCCTCATGTACTAAGAAAGGAAATAAATGTCAATTAACCGCATGATAATTTCGTCTACCACTATGTTGTGAGCTTCGAAACCCGGGTAGTGATATTTTTTTATAATTCTGTTGACTTATTCTATAAGTTTTGACAAAAAATATGATTTAGTTCCACAAAGTTGAATCTAAGTCTCATTTGCACTCAAAATTTTATGACATTCTTGAAAACCCTCTGGTAATGTTAAAGGCTAATAAGGACACACTGATTATATCTGAAGTGCATAAAGAAAAAATGTTTCATTTATAAAAACGTCAATTTGTTTGCACAAATCTTGCAACTTTGGCTGTATTCTAAAAATTAGTAATTGAATAATTCTTAAATTTCAAATACTTTTTGAAAAACTATTTTTTCTTGCAAATTAACATACTGTGTTGAATAAAATTAATCACAAATTTACAAGATGGAGAACAAAATATATGGTACAGAAATATATCCTATCTATGGTCAAGTGAATCTCTACTACCCCACTTGCAGGAAGAGTGTGATGCAGAAGGGTCTTCCTGGATTACAAGTGTGCGCTGTCTGCAAACACCAGCACTCTGACATAAGATCCTACTTTTTCCTGCACTAGAGTGGCAGTGAAAGAAAGAGGCTGCGGCACCTGAAGGGGAGGTTCAATTTTTTAGAAGCCTTACCATTAAAACCGAATGTAATAAAAAAAAAGGCAGACACATCTAGTATTACTCCTTGGAATGTTTGCTTTGTCCATCTTTGCCAAATTCATTTTTTTTTTAAAACAGTACTTTTTGTACAGGAGACTTGCTTCTTATTACAAGCCCCCTAATATCATTGACTTGCAAGACGAAGTAAATATTAAATGAACTTAAAAATGGTTTCATTGTGATTAACTTATTATCATTGATAGAAGAACTGCATGCCTTAAATTTGTTTTAAAATATTCACCAACTGTGAATCTGTGACATTCCTTTTTGAGATAAAGAAATTTTAGGGTCATTGAAGTAGAAATATATTTTTGAGCCAATATTGAGTCACTTGATATATTGAGTAACCAAGCAAATACCTGTTTCACACTGTGGAAAGCAGTAAAGTAGCAGTATTTAGGTTTTTTTGGGTGCACTGACAAAGCTGTAAAATTTATGCAAATTTTCACTTATTGATATATAGCATAGTTATGTGGGGCACTATAGCCAGAATAAAATAAATATATTAATATAATGAAGCAGCAATATTAATGCACCAGCAAAGATCCCTACCTCTACACTAATATTTCTACAATTGCTCACCTAGTTCAATAAAAAAATGTCGATTCTTTAATATCCTTTAACAAGAAACTTACATTTTTCTTACCATAAATACACCATATCATAGATTAATTTTTGGAATACACTGGGTAATTAATTTATAACATTTTTTTAAAAATTTTATTTATATATTTTTGATGTGTTCTATGTTATGTAGATGTAACCAAATGGAACAAATATATTATTTAAAAAAAAGTTGACTAGTATTATTACAATATTCATTCTTGTACATAACATAAGTTAAGATGAATATTCTGGTATCTTTTAACAGGTTTATCCTTACATATTTTATTTGCTTACATATTTTTAGAAATTATATATCAAAAGTTTTTTCATATATTATTCATGATAAAAAAATACCACATCTGTCAAAATATTTCCAGTTCCGATATGATTTCATGAAGATTTCATGCAGCTATTAAGTGAAGGTAGAGTAAACATGCCAACAGATGTGCTTTAATAATTCTACTTATAGTTCAAAGACCCTTTTACATACACGATATAAATTTCTTCACTGTTCCTGTGAACTAACATTTTATTCAAGGCATTACTTAGACTTCAAGACTTCATCAGACAAGGTAAAATGAAATACAGGTATTTACATATTTGACTTTTTATTATGGGTGTGGCTTAGGCCCAGCATTCGCTCTCAGTCGAAGGGGAAACCCATAAAAACCCTTCAAGGGCCGCCATTAAGACATGAGTTGTCAAAAAACAAATTGCATATTCAAATGAGCAATACAGTAACATCTTTACAAGAATAATTACACAAACTCAAATACAAAGCTTCAAAAATCAGTGTCTGGAATGATATTGTTGTGTTGGAATGATATTGTTGTGTTCAATTGGATCCAGCTGTTGGCTATCCTAATATTTCCCCAAAACCACCTATATTGCCTATCTAGCACTCGCCAATAATTGCATAAAGAATCACACACAATTAATACCCAAGTTTCATTCACAACATTCTACCGCCATTCACACAGGTTAATTACTACACTACTAAAACAAAAAACCCAACCAAATACAACAACCATAAACACATTCACACAAGCATACTCATTCACTTTCACACATTCTATGTCTACCTAGGTCCCCACTGAACTAATTCTCCTATCCTGATAGCTATATTCCATCCCACATCCCCAATTTCACAAAACCTAAACGCTACGCTGTCCTAATGGCTGACACCTAACATGACAGACTCCAGTTGTCAGAGTAATGGATTGTAATGACTGTCATTGTATTGAATATTACAGGTAGTATGAATAATCATAAAAAATAATCTCACAGAAAATATTCACAGTTACTTGGTTACATTATTAAACAGACAGAAGTCTTTAGTGTTCATAATGACAAATTTCTCCAGTTTCTCTGCATCTTCTTCCACATGCTCCTTTGTTTCCAAAAGGCTCCATCTGAAATCAAAGCATCAAAATTAATACCTTTATTATTTCTAAAAATTAGAAGTCGATGACATTTTTGGAGTAAAACTGGTTATAACCATTTTCTTTATGTTCATTCTCGGTTGGGCATTTTTATTTTATTTTCGGCATTAATTACCGTAATTCATAAAAAATTTCAAAATTATAGTCCTCACTGATTGAAAATTAATGAATTAAATTATTTGAGTGTAGTACTTACTAAATGCCAAGAAAAATGTAGCAAACATAATTGAAACCAAGAACAAAACATGAGCCTTTTAAATATACTGATGTCTCTGTTCAGTTGCAGAAAATTTAATCAGTCAAAATCTTTGATGATAAACAAGTAAATATGGGTGATTAGCATTCGTAAACAATAATCAGAGATGGCGATTTCTGGGAATTCCAGGACCTACCTCTTCTTTCTCCTCCTCAGCCTGGTTGCCTTCCTTCCTGTTTCTCCACCTCCTGCATTAGCAGCATGTCCTCCTCCCAGTGGTAATCAGTTGGCTTCAAGAAAACACAGTCAGTGCAAGATAAGTGGGGATTACCATTCTCAATTAAAATATTCTATCTTTAATATCCTGTACTGATTGACTATGATGAGGTTGCCTTAAGAAAATGGGTGAGTGGACACAAAAAACTTAATGACTGAAGAATAATACATCTTGGTGCAGATCACTATATCTAAACTTAGCGCAATAATATAATCATGACACCATAAGGGTCCAGATTTATATGTAATATGTTTGCAACCTACACTCTTCATGGTAGCAAGGCAGCTGCACAAACCCAACACTAGCAATCTACATTACCATTACAGGTAAAACTAAATGTAAAAGGTGATTGCCTAGAATGTTGGTGTTTGTATTCTCTCTTGAAGTGCTTTGTCGGGCAGTGATAGACCTGCTGAAAGATTGTATTAGTGCACATAGAAACTAAAGTAATAAAATAATACTAATACTATATCTACATAAACCTAACCTTAGCATATTAATGTGATTATGACCATGAGGGTCCAAAACTATAACATGTCAGCCTACTGAATCTTTGTACCCATCGGTACTTGCAAATGTGCACTCGCTCTTCCGAGATGATAGCTCCAGATTTTGGTAAAAACCTGGAATGGGTAAGTGCACAGAAATACAAACAGTGAAACATCTATTTTCCAACATTATTCAATGAATATTAACACAAATATTTGTAATTTGTCACTTTTGTGAAACACATAAATACAACACTCAAGAATTTACAGCAGTTGCATTGCTATGCCATTTCTTTTGTCACACACAAACAAGAATGTTTGTGACACACAATTTTACCAGTATATTTCGTAGTTCTTTTAGCTTTTTTCAGACGCCTGGTTTAATCACAAATCCATAAATCTAAGTACCTTAAAGTATCCTTAAATCTAAAGTATGACAAGGCCGTGTTGTAAATTGAAAATAAAGGACATATCTATTGACATTCATGCACACACAGTCACTCCAAGAACACAGCACCACTGCAGTAACACAGCACCATCAAGATAGTTAACGAGTATTTTATTAGTTATAAGTTATTAGTTTAAAAAAAGTATCTTAATTCATACGAGTTACAGTTGAGCCCGAGACTTTGTGGAATTCCATGATGCAAGGGAAATTAAAAATACTTTGCGTTTCCACGGGAAAAAGAAATTTTATTTATTTCCGACTAGTTTCGCTACAATATAGCTACAATACAATATTGTAGCGAAACTAGACGAAAATAGATAAAATTTCTTTTTCCTGTGGAAACGGAAAGTATTTTTAATTTCCCTTATCTAAATTCATACCGTGAATGAGCATAAACGACAGATATTCACTGTACCATATATATAGTGTTTTTCAGGGGGGAAGGTAGCCTAGGGGTAGGGAACTGCTGGACTAAGGAACTATGGTTCGCCGGTGCGAGATGATAAACATTTTCTCGGTTTGAAAAAGCACCGATTTCAACACCAGCAGCTACAATTTCAATACACGCAACCTCTGCTGGAAGGTAACACTTTCACCAGATGGCACAGATCCAAATAATCGGTCCGGCATCAACTGCCACGGCTGAGGGCGAGAGTGAAATTCACGGATTCGGCCTTCAGCATTGCGATGTGGAAGGCGATGGGGAAACCACCACATTAATATCTCCGTAGAAAATGTAGCCTTGGCTGCATTCAACCAATCTCCTGGTTGAAGTACCAATGATGATGATGATAATGTCCGGAAAGTATAGATAGATAGATTGTCTTTATTTTTGGGGCGAGATTGAGACTAAAGAGTCTCCTCTTCCACCTAACCCCAAGTATCGGGAATAACCAGTAGGGGTATTCCTGCAAACTGTGAATCGGTATCGTGACTCGGACAAGAAATCCGGAATCCTGTACTAAGTAGTCACGATTTTTAAGGCGTGAAATTAACACACCACGGGCAGTGACGGTCAGCCAGTTCCTGTCCCAAGGTAATCCGGTAACCTCGGATGGATTCACTGGTGTTGTCGTTCGGTATCACCTGGATTTAGACCAAAGCGCTTCCCTCTCAGAAAGCCGAAAGGACTAGCCACTAAGTTACCACGCCCCGGATAAGATTTAAGCCAAATTAAATATAAATATCATGGCAATGACTTTTCAGCTGGGTTCAGTTGCATTTTAGAACTTTTAATAGCTTCCAAAATCCTAATTTCTTCCATCAAAACTGTATTTTCTTTCGCGGTCATCAACTTGTAATTACGCCTTGATTGCTCTCTGTTGTCGACGCTCCTTGCCCTTCTCCAATTTCTCCCATCAACATCCATCGTCTCTTCTATCATGCTACGCATCTCCTTTGCCTTCCTCTCTTTCCACATTCGATATTCCATATCTTTGTCGTAACCTGTACTTCGAGCGTCTCAAATGGACTCCTCCTTTGACCCATGAATGCCAGGCTACAGGTATTTGGGGGATTGCGGTTCAGTGGCGGCTCAGTTAGTACGTATGATATATGTATGCATGAGGTACGTTTATCCTATACTACTTCGTTTCTCTTTGCATGAAAGCATTCACTACCTTTTAAAGAACTTTGATCTTTTAATATAGGACTAATAGCAAAAATATATCCGATCGAGAAGCATTGGTAGGTGAGTGGATGGGAAAAAGTGTGGAGTCAGTCTTATGACGTGAGTTTGAATATGACGCTGATTGAACAAAGCGCAAGGTATCTTCCCCTCATTATAACTCCATCTCTCTCTCTCTCGGAGCCTTTTGATGAAGGGATCGACGGAGACGCAAATGAGCGTGGAATACTCCGGCACTCGTCCTCTCACTTGGAGAAAGACATGAATTTTTCCTTACGTGTGCCATATTACGCGTGAAATGGCGTGCATCTGAAATGATGTTTGTCCGTGGATTTATCATTTTCAGGATGTCTTCCCTCTCTCATGACTCCACAGGTATGGAATTACTATTCCTATTCCGTTACGCATCAGGGATTATATTACGCATACTAGAGATTGGCACGTCTGTGGAAAATTGGAGAAACCTTCGCTCATTTCCAGGATCGAGTTCCTCCCGAGGCGATATCGAAGCGCTCATTTCCTTCATTCATTTGGTGGGGTGGGCGGTGTGAAAACTCGTCTTCTCCCTTTCTCGCATCTCTGAATCGATCAATTCTATGGAAACTCAAGTTCTTTTAATGCGAACTTTATACATGCAGAGAGAGTGCTTCATATCGTGCGATGAGTCTACGAATCGCATGCGATATTCATACAGCGATCCAAATGCTCGAGTTCAACCGGGACCTTGAAAGGAGGACAGCGACCGATATAATTGGAATCATCAGGTACCAATCGCTCCCGTATTCTCCCGATATACTCCCGTGGCTAGTGCGATGTCTCATGTCAGGAAAGCACCGTCTCAGTGGCTAGTGCCTCTCCCAACCTTCAAGGATAAGCCAACAAATCACGCACGCCAAATAATCCCGTATTTCATATGGCATTGGTATTGTTCCTGGGGTAGTTCGAGGGCTGCCTCTAAAGTTTTTTCCTCACAAAAAAAAGTCAGTGAAAGCCATCTTTGGGGTATATACTAGATCTCCAGGTAGGTCAATTGTTCATAATCTTGAAATTCTCCCACTCCCTTGTATATATATATATATATATATACTCTGCATCGTTCTGTTTTTGTGAAATATGGTAATCCCTCTATGTTCCCCACTAATACTACTTTTCATCGGTGCATGACCCGTGTCAGAGAGAATATTCATCCAACTGGTCAAAACCTAACTTGTTCCAAGTAGGGTCCTCATCATTCGGCCTCTAAATCTAAAATAAACTTCCTCAGTCAATCAAAAACATTTCCTCTCCCACTATATTTAAAGTAAAATAATGCAAACTACTACAAAGTAAAATTTACATACAGGATTTATGGGTTTTTTTAATGACAAGCTCTAAGTGTAATTTTTTTGTTTTTAACATCTCCATGCCTTTTCTTATTTTTTATGTATTTGAGTATGCTGTGATTTTCTCTGGTCCCTCTATTTTTATTTTCTTCTTCTTCACTACATGGAATAGGCTGCATAGCATGTACCGGAAACCATCTAAACCTTGGTCTACCGACATTAAGATGACCCCCCAGGTTCATCCTCTAAGGCCATTCCTGGTACACGGCTCTGCTTCATTCTTCCTATGTGGTTGAACCATTTGACTTTATATTCTCACTACCGTATAATAGTAATACCGGAACTGCCATTGCTTTGTAAAACTTGTATCTAGTTTCTTTTCTTGTTTTATTTTTCAGTGTTCTGTGAATTGTACCGCGTGTGCATTTGAACTTGATGACTTTATTTTCAACATCTTGGTCTGCTATAAGGGATATTTCACATTATAGATAATTGAAGTTGGATACTTATTCAAGGATTTTGTCATTAATGACAATTTTTTATCTTACAGGCAGGTTCTTACTTACTTACTCTTACAGGCTCGTTCTTATTTTATGTGATGTAATATTATCGTAATTTTTAATTAATGGCGAGTTCTATGTCATTTTGACTAACCTGAACAATTTATTATTATTATCATGAACACACTTTATATATAAATATGCAACTAAAATACGAGTTGGTGTGAGGGATCTCGTATGTTCTCGCATTCTCATTACACGATATCGTTATCGAGCACGTTAAATTAATGAAATGGGAATTATAAGAGACGGTGCGAGCAGTCACTTTGTGGAAAAATATATTGACACTAGGCAAGAAAAATACTTTGCTGTTGCTGTCATTGTATATTTTTAATGCGACCGGTTTCGATACGGCGTCTAATTATCTGGCCAGAAACCGTTCGCATTAAAAATATTCCCATCTTGTGGACCACTAAAGTAATTTTCTTGCCTGGTGTCGTCATGAAGGAGTCTCACCAATTGACGCCTGCTACGATCCCTCAGAAAGAAATATTCTTCATGATGAAATCCAACTAACAAGATGAATTTCCGAAATACTTAATTATTTTCGCCAATCGTGGAGTCGGATCCGCCCCGTCATCAACTGGAGCGCTCAACTATGGGTCTGTGGTCATGTAGCATTTTATGGAGTTGAGGGTGGGGGGGGGGGGCGAGAGAGAGGGATTAGGGATCTTGAGAGGGGATAGAGTGGGGTGAGGGGGCGTTAGAGTGGAGTTTAGAAGAAGTGGAAGTGTAGTGATGGGCGCTTAATGTGGGTGGTGGAGGGGAGACCTCGTTGGGGCGGAAAAGTTGTTCACACAACCACGGTGTGGGTTCTCGATCGGATGAGGGAGGAGGAGGGTGAGGAGGTGAGAGTAATCTCAGACAATTACACAGTCTTGGCCCCTTCTCTTGAGAGGGGGAAAAGCCGGGGACGGGGAAAGGGTGGGGGGAGGGAGGGCGGTATGGTGCAGGTGAATAACAAAGAGAGGCCATTGAGCAAGGGTCAAGAGGTAAAACAATATGTCTATTAACCATTTAAACTTGTTCCCAATGAAACACCATTTAGCTTCTTGTGTTTTTAAATCTCGAGAGATGAGGTAATGGCTGATTGTGGTTATGGGGGTGATATGGTTCTACTTCTAAGCATTACCCTGCAAACCTCCGCAAGGGCGCGTGGCAGGGGGTGAGCCACCACCAAAAATTCACATTCACTCCAAAATGCAAACGTCAAGAGCCACATGACACTCAGAATGAAGCAACCCGCATGCAAAACAAAATGGCAGAACATCATCCACAACATGCGGGAAGATGTTACACTTCTCACTGCAAACATGCATGAAAACAACAACAAACGCCGTCACAATATGCAAGGTCCAAACGGGAGCTCTTCTTCTAAATTATATACGCACTTTCACGCATGACTAACTCCTTTACCTGTGGGGACAATTATAGACCCTTATGGTTATGGAGAAGAGGTTAAGCTGTTGGCTATGAAATGAGACTGATGAAAGAAATTATGGGGTTAACTAAAGACTCCATGGTGGGAGATAAACCTGTCTGGAGATGTGACAAGAAAACAATATGAACAAAAAACACGGAGAAATTATTCAAATAGCGAGCGCCTAAATAAAGTAAAATACCAAGGATAAATACGAAATTTAGAAGAATTAACTTAACTATTTACATACAAAGATTTATTTGGTCCGGTTTCGTTACATAGTAACATTATCGAGGTATTTAACATTAACAAGCTGACCTTGATAATTTTACTATGCAACGAAACCGTGGTCGGACGAAGTAATGTAAATGTGGAAATAGGAAAGTTAATTCTTCTTAACGATGATGATGAATTCTGGAAGTCATTCCCTACGACGAATGACTTCCACAAAGTTACGCGCGCAGCTGTATCTTAAGAGAAATAAAAAAGGAAAATAGTTTAGAAAAATCAGCTTTAGAGGAAAGTTTACATGAAATGCAAAGAGAATATGGCATAATTACGGATATTTACCATAAAAAGTGCATATCTAAGAGTGCTAAGATACACTAGAACACAACGGTGAAGCCAGAATGCCCGTAAGGAAGCGAAGCCTAGCATTAAACTTGGACCTGAATTTGAAACATGAAAATTAAGAAGTAATGTATGTATATATACGAGTATAAATATATATATATATATATTAGTGAACAGAAAAATTTACAGAAACAATAAAAAAAGAATATTGATATTTTTGCGCATTTGCATAGAATGGATGAAAATATGTTAACAAATCGGATCTTCAAATAATTTTATGATAAAAAGATAACAAGCAACTGGATCCAAGAAGTAAGGAAAGATCTGGAAAGAAACATCATTAAAGTAGAGGAGGCAACAGAGGGCTTTTAGAGATAAAGTGTTAATAAATTGGAGGGGTTCCAAGTTGGAACAGTGAAAAGAACAGACCCAAAGTCGTCTGAATAAAGAAAAAAAACATAATGAAAAGTTAAAAGAGTACTGGAGGGAAAAGAAAAAAAAAGAAAAAACAAGGAAATTGAAATTGGCACGTGGTTCCTATATGGCCTTAACGGAGAGTTGAATATAAAAAGCCTGGAGTCATAAGCATCACACATGTGCATTCAGCGAAAAGCAACCCACAAGTTAAAAAATCACAACACCAACGGACATTTGAACCTTCAACCCCTCCCCTCTATCATCCACCCTCCCCTCTTTCATCCACCCTCCCCTCTCTCATCCACCCTTACCCTCCCACCTAACAGCCAATCAAAGGACCAAATTCTAATCCAATCTCCCCTCACGTCACTAGTAACAAAAATATTTCACTTGGCTTTAGACGGCGCTTCATAAATGAACTACCCTTTGTTAAAGATCTCTTTCTCCCGGTTGATGGTCATCGATTGACCAAAATTCGATACAGGATTCGGTGATACTAACTAAATGAGGCTGAGTACCGTCCCGACCAAAATTTTTGCATGTAAGGGTTTCTCTGCATGTAAATTATATCTAATATATGCAGGTGGGAACGCATGTCTGGTGTTGAGTCACTCACCCCCTGCCACACGCCTGCAGGTTATTACGTAGACCGGCTATGCCTCTTAACAAGGACTCTCTACTTCACCCCTTGTATTGGCTACAGGTTTCTTCCTTTAATCGCAGAAAGCACGAGTTCGGTGGAGGTCACTAATCGTCTCTTGCAATGAGGGGGGGGGGAGGGCTG
>WURS02429408.1:0-15970 GCA_011762765.2 Rhinocypha anisoptera | reverse complement strand
CTGCACCAACCTCAGATACATAATGATGATCATTATATATCTGAGGATGGTGCAGTGACACCGAAAGTCTGGGTCAAATAAATTTTATTCAGTGGAAAATTTCAAATTAATTTTTCCATGGATTATCCGGTTATTGTTACACAGACTTTTTCGTAGAGATTCCAACAGCAACTTGCAAATGTCGAAAGTAAAGTTAAATTTATTTACTTATTATTATGTTTATCTGAATGTGATTTGATGTAAAATATTTATTGTCAACGGAAATAACATAATTGCTCAGAACAGTCCACTACCTCAGGCACCAAGTCCTCTTCTTTCATGATTCATCCACTTCTCATTATTAAGGACACAATTCACAGTTTTGGTAATTGAGTAAATAAGTAAAGTTTTATTGTTTCCCAATACAAACATGATTACAAGCATACCAACATATACCGTAAATGAACCTTGGGATTGGAAATAAAAATTGGTATCTGAAGGCCACAGGCCTGTGTTAAGATACATTTTGGCAAATACGATGAATTCCTGGATATCAAATATAATAATAATAATCTTTACCAGATAGCAGAGTTGCAACAAGATTTAAAAATATAATACATAACACCAAAAAAATAATACCAAAAAAGCATAATAAAAAAATTGATTTCAAAAAGAAAATACATTATCTTGGGTGCAAAATACAATACCTTCTTATTGGCCACAGAAATCAAAAGAGAATACATAAATATGATTTTAAAAACTTCTATGTTTTCACATGACAACAAACATCTCTTCGCTAGCCGTCAAAAAGAAATAAAACTTGTGACAACTTTAATTTCATCAGGTATTTTAATATACAGTTTAGGCCCCATATAGAAGAAACACCTTTTAAATAGTGAAAAATTTTGCATGAGCACTGTCATACTGATACCATAACGGACATTGTAGTTTTCGTGGTTAGTTACTACTTCTAATATTAATTAATTTCAAAACTTTAAAACAGTACATATACCTTAAAAGGTGTATATTTAGGGATAAAAAATGGGGTAGGAATGTTGGTAACGATTTTTAAATGACGTTGATGTTATGATTATCATCTGTAAACTAACAACAGGTTTCTGTGCACTTAAGTATGTGCTGCCCCAACACGTCAAACCATAGTTAAACTTGGAGTGAATTTATGTAAAATAAACTAACTTTTGAAGAGGAATTGTGCACTTTTTACGAATGAGGTAGAAGTTGGACAGACTATTCCTTAGAACTTTTTCCACCTTAAGAATATGTAGGTCCAATTTTAGTCTAGGATTCTGAGTAACTCCCAAATACTTTATGTCATTAGTCGTTTTGATGACCTGGCAGTTACATGTTAATGACGTGCAATCTAAGTTGTGATATGTCAATGTAAAATCTACGATAAAATCGGGACCAATACAGAGCCTTGGGGTACACCAGTAGTTATAAAAATGAAAACACTTAAAATATACAACTTAAATAGTGTGTACGATTACATAAGTACGAACGGAACCAGTAAAGAACTATACCACCTACTCCTACTTTTTCAAGTTTCCCTAACACAATGGTGTGATGATGAGAATCGAATGCGTTCTTAATATCTATAAAAAGCGAGGCAACACGCTTATTCATATTAATTCCAGAGTAGACCTCACTGATATCATTGGATAAAGCATCATCAGTACCTTTTCCGCATAAAAAGCCAAATTGATTGCCATAAAAGTAGTCAATTTTTTCATGGTATTTTAAGTAGTTTAGCACATTATTTCCAAGACTTCAAAAATAGACAAAGCGATATCAGTCTATAGTTTTCTAGAGTCAATTTAACTCCTTTTTTAAATAACGGAACCACTACGGCATTTTTTAAATGACTAGGAAATTCACCCGTCTCAAAACTTTAATTACAGAGATATGCTAATATGGGAGCTAAATTCATAGAAACTGCTTTTAGTAATTGAGAATTAATTCCATCTATTCCCGGCGCTTTAGCAGATTGGAGAAAAGTAACTAAACTAATGACTTCATTAGGTGTAACAGGTTCCACGTAAAAAGAGATAGACGAGGTACTGTTTGAGGAAGGACTTTTCACTTGCTTATAATTGCGTTTAACATGATAGGTTTTACCTGAATCAGAGAAATTCTTAAAATATCCATTAAATTTACATGCCAATATCGAAGGATCAGTAATTAAATTGTCATTAACATGTAATGCAAGCTCGTGCCCGCCTGTTTTCTTTTCTCAGCTAATTCAATGTACAAATTCCATTGTTTTTATATATATATATATCGATAATATTTTTGGAAATTATGTATATAATAATTATTAGCTGAAATTTAAGACCAAAAGCTTGTCTATTTGTTTGATTGCTTATATTTTTAATAAACTCATTTTAGGTAGCGGTCGTGGTAGGCAAGTGGGTAGAGTGCTTGGCTACTGACCGGGGGATCTGGGTTCGAGAACCGGTGATGACTCCGGACACCTCCAGTTAAACCCTAGCTGAGTGATTTTTCGGGTACCACATCGCCCCTCTATCTTGATGTGTGAATTTCCACACGCCGTGGGCATAGTACTAGGTGAGCTCTACCCTCACTTAATATACCAACCTTCGGGTTGATTACTGTGGTTATTTTAGGTAGCGTGCAGTTTCGAGAGAATTTCTATCCGTTCGCCCTTTGTTGGTAGCGTAAAGTTTCAAGGTAATTTATATCCGTTTGCCTTTCACGGATTTGCAGACATTCTATTTCCAATTGAAAAGAAAACTGAAATATAGTTAAGAGAAACTATGACTTTTTGGCATTTCAGGGGGTGAGAATGCGTAAATAGAAAACGTAATAAAATGGCGTCCGCTTATTGCAAGATATTTTCCTTAATTTTTTATTAACAATTAGCCTTTATATTAAAGATGGATGGCACCCATAAAGGACGAAGCTAATTAGCTTTTCTACTGATTCTTTGGTTAATGATTGTTTTTGGATTTTGTGTATCAGATAAGGAGAAGAATAGTTTTGAATTTCTTTCATCTATTGAAAAAGGGGTCAAATTTATATTGATTGAAGTTTTCTTGTTGTACGTTTGATAGGATTAAATCAATAACTTATTACTAGTAACTCGTAGCTAATATATTAAAGTGTTCTTTCACAGACATATATTTAATTGTACACTTAAACCATAGAGTAGTTAATGTATACACTAGAGGGATCACTGGCGCTAACGTCAACGTGAACTCCGCACTTGGTGGAGTAGCATATTGAATGTTCAATTGTTTTTCGGCTGTTGGCAAGAGTGAGGTCTTCGTATTGTCTGCTAGCGAAAGAAAACATATCACATTGAACAAATGCTCGACGAATTTATTTACGAGATTGTATATAATTACTATCAAGTAGTATAAAAATAAGAAAATAATGCTGAAGAGTCAATTCTCCGATATTTAAAAAAATCACGACCTATTAGTGGCGTCGCAGCCAACGGATCTCCTCATTGCGAATTGAATTAAGTTAGGATTAAGTAATTACCTTTTATTATCAAGTGTTACATTTTCTATAGAAAAACATCTAATTCTCGAATAGAAAACAGAGATGGTGAGACCTGTTATACGTTTTTTTCGGGCAAGAAAAAGGAAATTATTTCAGGATTCGATGAGTACTGCCAAAGCACAATGATGTAGTTAGATTAAACTTAGTAAAATATTTACAATGATATCAAATCTAACTGCTAGAATGAGTATGGAAATTTTCTGAGAATAAATTCAAACAAAAATATTCAAACCAATTTACCATTGGTTCGAGTACCTTTGTAATTCACGAATCTTTATACAAACCTTGGTAGGATATAAGTTCGAGGAGTGATGCAGCGAATGTTACATATGTATAAAAGTAATATAATGTATGTTTAACTTAGAATAGATTCTACTTATCAGCTATCTACTTCCGTCTCATATTAACAACATTATTGAAACACCTAGAAATGTGGTTCATCCTTACAGTTAAATACTCCGTAACAACCATCTTCTCAAAGATGCACACAAGATTTTCAGAATATTCCGTTAAAAACACGTGAATCTAATGAATGAAATAAATTGTTACCAACTTTCTCCGATGCATAAATCTGTATTGACAAGTGTAGGTTCTTCTGCGGTGGAGGATTGCAATTATGTCTGGACATTTGCAGACGCAAAATGCTTTCTATCACTAAATATACACGTATCACATCGTAGGATGGCACAGACAGTCATCCTCAGTCTTTTTTATTGAGTATCCTTCCAATCTATCTTTCCAAGCCATGTGACAGTAAGGTAAAAGCGCACTTAGAACATTTATTTTTTTAACCACATTGGCTACAAAAATTCCAGCAATATATGTGGTGATTTCCTTAGACACTAAGGAAAATTGCGGGGGCAGGTAATAGAACATTTTTAATAGACAGTTGTTCATAACCCCGTTCAGTCGCTCATTTGTGGTTCTGATACTGTCAGTGGACTCACCTAAGCCAATCTGTTTGCTCAAAACTGTCGTAGCATCTTGAGGCACACAGTTACCCGTACTATTAACCCTGATGCTGTTGTGTATCACCAGTTTTCTATAGGTACTTATAAACTGAATGCAGGACGGATTATTATTTTATCCACACTGGCGCGGATCAAACTGAAAAAAATTTCAATTTGGTCTTGGCTCAATTTATATGCAGGTACATGAGAGATTGAATCATCTTTGATTAAAAAATCAAACTGGTGACAAATGGTAACTAAATTGCTTAAAAACCCTAGAATTCCTGTTTTTCGGGGAGTATCCGTAACCATTTTCTCACTTTCTGGGTCCACTAACCTTAACAGATTATGTGATGCTTCATCAAGAAACGGTTTCCAGCATGCCATGTTTGTTGCCCTCAAAACTGACTTTTTTCACCTAGCTAATGGATTTTTTGAATTCATATTATCAAACAACCTATCAAACATTAAACAAACTGAGAAATTTTAAAGTCATTCTCTGAAAGAGAGAGAGCAGCATCAACTGAAGTACTCAGTAGCCAGCTTCACCTTCATTTTCAGCTGGTAACATAGTTTATGGCTACCCTTTAGCTTACTTGCTAAAGTCAGCCCTTCTTTTTTCTTTAAAACATCCAGACGGACAAATAAATCCCACTTTATTTCCTTTTCTTCACAATCAATTTTTTCTTGTTCCCTAAAAGAGCTATCACTAATTTGATCATGTGGCAGGAATCTAAAATTACAATTAACCTGCTCATCACATAGGTGTGGAAACAAAGGTTTAATTTTTGGCAGAGAAAATAACACCCCTATTTGCCTAGCAGCATGTAGGTTTGATGCTGTCCCATTAAATGTGACAGACACAACTTTTAACCCTGTGTCGCACAGAATTTTAAGGACCTCGCTTATTGAATTACACTTCTTCTGACATGAAATGCCATCAATAAGAAGGTACTTTCCATAATGAATTTAATGCCACAACCATCAAAACTAATGCCTCCTTGGCAACTGCAAGGCACTCACTACTGATTCCTGTACCAAAGTCTGAATAGTCAATAAAGCTACTGCCGTCCCACTCTATTGATTTCCTAATTGACATTTATTCAAACATCAAACGTCAGTACGGAGTACCCTTACTTTCCTTCACCCTACATTAAACTGCCTTCAATGCTTCTTCAGTGAAACCAGGTAGTCCTTCCACTGCCCTGTTCCATCTTCTCAGTGAGGTAGGGTGGTCCAAACCCAAACCTAGGGATTCCTTAACATACTGATATGCCCTTGTGGAATAGAAATGCAAGGTAAGTGCAAAGACCTTATACTTTTTTCATAGACACCACTGATTTAGTTGGCCTTTCTTTTCACTAAAGAAGCAAACACATCAGGAAAATTATTCAGCACCACAGTAGAATCCCCATCTATCAATAACCCTTTTTCCATTTAAAAGCCTAAGGAGTTCCTCTAGTGACTGGAGTTTCTCCTGCTTTCTCCTCACCATCATTGTCAGGGCAAAAACCTTTTTCTTACTCTTCTCCTGGTACTGGGCAAACTTTGACCTAAACGACTGTTTCCTCATATTTTCTCTTGGGAAACAGTAGTAATGGTCATGTTCAGTGGTCACATGGGCTGCAGCTTCAATTTGAGGAAAACTTGTTACTTCCGGCATGGGTGGAACCACATTTCTATCTTCACACCTGACATTTGTAAACCTGATTAATTCACCTACTAAACATTTTGGTAGAAGTGATAAAAGTGAATTATTTCCGTAGTCACAAAGAAACATTTTCATTGATTACAAAAAAAATATTTAACATTGTCAATCATGATATACTATTGCTCATGTGCTGTGCTCGTATTGTAATTTGTACTCACCCTTCAAGCCAGAATTTTATTTAAAAGTTTTCCATCTTTAGCTAAATTCAGATAAACAAACAAACATTCGAAATAGTTTTGGAACCCAATAGAATTTAGCTTTGACCACACTCATAATCTTTATTTGTTCTATGGGATTTCTTTTTTACAGAAATCATAGAGACATCATGAGAAATAGTACAAAATACATAAATCATTCAATTATTCCACAATGTGACAGAAAATAAAAGTGCTTCATAGTGAGATATATACACATATATTAAATTATTGGTACACTGAAAAGTAATTAACGATGTGAGAAATTGCTATTTTTTAAACTCATTTCTTGACTAAGTATAATTTATTGGCAATGAAACAGTATGGGTTTTTAGAAAGCGGAAGTACTAAACAACTCTTGGAAAAAGTTGAAAGTTAAAAATACTGATGTGCATTCGGTGACAAAAAGAGAGCTTACCTTCTTCAAGTGATCTGGGAAATCAAACACTGACTGCACTGAATTCTGCTTCATAGTCCTTCGATATTTCTCTCCGGGTTCAAAATCTTCGACAGTGAAATGCTTGGAGCATGGAAACTGATGCTTCGTCGGATACTAATTCTCTCGCGTCATACTTAAAACCCATCATTTAAGTAAGTCTTGGCGATTCAATGGAAACCTATTGAATACGAGTGTTTTAGGTAGGGATCATTCATACCTTTATTCTTAGCATTTTGTAATGAATTTTTTTTTCGCGTACATTGCAAATTACTTTTGTGATATAAGGGAGTGCAATCTACAAGCAGGCAAATATCGAATTATTTCTTAAAATTGCAGAAAAATTAAAAATTGTTTCTGAAATTTTTAATTTTCATGATTATCTGGTATAAGGGTCACCTATAATTCACACATTAAGCCTAAACATTTTAAATATTTTACAGGCAGGTACCTCTACCGTCGTAAGCAGCGGGCTGTACTGTACATACTGTACATATAATCTAAAAATAATTTTGTCATGAAATTCAGTTGCATTTACCGATGAAAAGAAATGTCCTTTCATTTCTTGTACCTTTCGGTACAGTCGTACGCTGCATATGACACAGGCATCGCAAAACCGAAACTTTACTATAAAAAAGTAAAAAAAATGCCGAGACAACTACTTGAAAATCCCGAAGCGTTTTCCAAACAGTAAGATGGCATATACGCGCTAAATTTGCACCGTGATCGTAGCGCCAATGATCTCCCTAGTTTATATATTAGTAACTCTATGATAAAAATATACAACCTTGAAATTGTAGAAAAAATTAATAGGATACTGGCTAAAAAAAGAGGGACACACACTATGGAAAATAGCCTAATACCTAGAAGAGATATTTATGTGCATACCATTAATGCCTTAAATTTTATGAATTAAGTTAATATTCATTTATGTTTTCGTAAATTAATGCCACCTCATGTAAATATTATTCTCTCAATTATTCGATTTCCTAACATATTAAGAACTAATTACATCTTAATATTTTCTCCTTGTATTAACTCTCTCGAATATGGGTTTCTCTTTTCTAAATCCCATTCTCCCCTTTCAGCCTTAATGCTTCTTGATTTTTATTCCTTATATACATTTAATTTTGTAAATCATCTCCTACAGACTCTCGGTAGATACGAGTGATATATGAATGACAATACGATATATATATACATCGGAAAAGTAATGCAGTCATTGAGAATTATCTATGTACCTTGTTTGAGTTCCAATCCAAACTTCAGATGGTTAGACAATTGCACAAGACAAAGTAAACAATTAACAATTAAATGTTTTTCTCCTCATGTATTCATTTCGAATAATTAAAACGTAGACGTGAAAGGAAAAGTTATTTTTCTGTCGTTATTTCGTAAATATATTATTTTAAATATTTCGTGAAAAATTAATGATTTTCAGTTCACCTTCAAATATCCCAGGACAATAGAGACGGTTCAGTTTTTACTTCCTGATGTATTTCTCACAACATTTTCTTAATATTATGAAGAAACAATGATTTTCGATAATGTAACACCATCCTAAACAAGCGAAAAACCATAATTATAACTTTCCCCGCTCTAATTCATTGGAACAGCAATGATAGAATTTGGATGTATTAATTGAGCTCCCATCCGAAGAGACCGATGGAGAAAGGGAAAGAGGGAGAGGTTCAAGTTTTCGGGGATTTATGGAGGAAATACAAGTCACCCAGTCATATGGACCATAGGATTCATCCTCACGGCAAACTGCGATGAGCATTCCCTCCACCTCTGAGAGCGGAAGGATTGAGGAAGGCGTGGAAATCTCCGCAGGGGGAACCGAGGGGGGGGGTGACCGACGGAGGATAACCCCTCTACGCTTCGCTACTCATTCGGCTCCACACCACTGGGGAGTGTGGCGGGATCGGTTTAAGTGGCGAGGAAACCGATAACTAAAGGACGGGAATCAAAGTGCGAAATAAGTTCGATGTGATATTGACGACATTGATGTTGAAAGTTTCCAGGGCCGGATTAACGCTCTAACATATACCAGGCATTTCATGGAGACGAAGAAAAAGTGGCAAATATTTATTTGCATAAACGGCGAAATAATTTTTACAAAAAGTTTTGCGATACAAAATTGTAATTTAATACGTCTTAATCAGAGGGAAAATAAACTTTGCAATTCCACAAATAAAAAACTTTATTCGTGGAATTGAAACTTTTATTTATCCTGTGAATCATGAAGGAGTTGCATAAAATAGAGCCGAAGTCGATATCTTACAACACGTCTAAGGCAAATTTTAAGTTAGTTCTTTTTAAATCTATTTCGTCGTGTAGATTTGTTTGTAATCGTATCATTTGTTAAATTTTTCTGATGGGTCGCCTACAACGTTTTTGTGTCGGGGTCCAATTCCATTACGGTGATCCGATAAAATTTGCGAAAACACCAGCATCCGTTAACTTTTTACCTTTCGTGAAATATTTTTGTGAAAGATATCCACAATAAAAGGCAAGAGCTTTTACTTTGATTCCTTTAGAGAAAAACCTACTGGAGGGAAACTCCCTTAACTGAAGGAAAAACTGAACTTGGTACTACATGGATGAGGAAGGAAAAGTGGAGACAAATGGATTCAGTTGGTTGTAATTCTAAACGGTTGTACACAACTGAATAAAGAGAGAAGGAATCGTAATGATGAATATCATCTCATTTCTATAAAATAAAAGAGTATCATAATCGTATTGGGATATGAATTTTAAAACATGAAAATAATATATGAGTAAAAGTATTACATTCTTCATGTAAATTCACCCGTCAATCTATTATGAGAGAAATTTTATTAGAACTCGTACCTTAAAAGTTCCATAAGACGTATTAAATTACATTTTCTGATTCAATATTTTATATCTTGTCTTCTCATCTCCTATAATTTTTATATCTCCATTTTCTCATTCAGTATTGTATACCTCAATCTCCTATAACTTGTCTTTTACCAGCTGTCCTGAACTGGTCATCAAACCATACAATGACATGACTAAAACTCCCAACTATACCACAATGCATCTTGTCCAAATGGGATCCAGGAGTAAAAATTCTTGTAGGTTACCTTCATGTGTTCATTAGGACGTCTTCCTGGCAACTACATGGGAATGCACGGAAAAGTGACGGAAGGACGACTGTTATCCTCCCTAACTGCGAAGAACTGTGCTATTGTATTATTCTCAACGGCAATATAATACGGAAAGATGCTACAAAGCACTTCAAATCTGTGACAACAGAAAGAGAAAAAACTTAAAAAGAGGAAATTCACAGAAAACATCTTAAGACCAAACATTTTATCCAGGTTTATAATGGGATAAACATGGAAGGTAACAACGACTGAGGTAGTCTGCAGATAAGTTCTGAGAATAAGGGGAAGGCATGTGTGTGACATGTTGCCTTATTACTTCAAATAAATGAAAATGTTTTAAATTAAGAAAAGTATTTCCTACTCATACGTAGGTCACATACAATTAATAACACCCCTTATAAAATTGCAGTGAATGAAATTTTAGCTTTTTCTCATTTTTATAATCTCAAGAAAAGGTAAACTATGTATCCATTTGAATTATGTGTCCATTTGTTCAAAGTAGTCCAATGATTGCCATTTAATGGCGATGGATAATGCTATCTAGTTTGATTTAATTTTATACATTGCACAACCATTTTTATTGTAGTGTCTCTATGTCAAGAGAATTATGAATAAATTTATATAGCATTATCCTGTACTTTTTTAAAGGGGAAATCTTCGGTACTAATAATGTTATGTCATTTACTTTTATAGTTCATGATTATGTTTCTTGTGGATCTTATTGGTCGCACCACCAAAAATTTATTCCATAACCCCCAAAACACATAAAACTGAATTCAATCACTCTTTGAACGAAGAATCATATCGTTGTCCTTAGACGTAGAAGAGGAAATGTTAAAAAGGAATGAGAAGAAAAGATTATGTGAAATCCTGGATGAGAAAGAAACTCCTCCTCCCATAACCGACATGATGCCACAATTGGATATTGTAACCACGACTACAACAATGCGCATGCAAGCGACGATTTTTGATAGATCCAGCGAGGACGATCATGTACACAAGAAGGTCCAGGTAATAAAAATTAAATTTGGGCTGATTTTGTTATTATTATGTTTAACCCTACGAATAAATGATGGTGGATTTTAGTTTTTCAAATGTAGATGATATTGTTCTGCTAAAACTTTTATGCCGGATACTATGCCCAATGACCTACAATTTTATAACATATGACTGAAATAATGGTTGAATTATAATTTTTTAAAAATATTTTTCTTGAAGGAAATAATTTTATGCATGTAATTATTTCAAAAATCGGTATTATATTCTTCCCACAGGAAGTATCACATTTACAGCTCACGATTCCAGTCTGTGCAACAACCGTGGAGCATTTCCTGTCCTTGAGTCCTTCGTTTTCACAATTAAAAACAACCTGGATTCGCTTCATCATTACTATGAAATGTTGGTGGTAGATGGATAATTTTCACTTTCCAAATTGCGTTTCAAAGGTGCTATATTTTCTGATTCAGTTGTGATCCACAAGAATATGTTGTCCATAATATTTCTGGTATATTGCTGTGAGCCTTCTTCCATGCTCGACATACATTCAACCTAATTATTGGTTATTTTGTGCAGTGCTATGTAATTACTGTGTACTCATTGCAATTAAAATAAATTTTCATTTTCCAGAAAACTGTGTCCCAATAAGTTTTTAATCCCAAATCACTGCTCTGGTATTTTACAATGTGGCATTTTATTCTGAAGGGGAATACCTTGGTGACCGGTTACATACATCAATAATTAGTTGAATACTGCTTACAAGTGAGTAGCGTGTATTATATAAATAAAGTTTAGACAGCAACATTTTGTGTCTTAATTAAATATTTCTCATTGTAATTTTCAAATAGAGTGATTAGTACTGTCATTTATAATTAGTTGAAATGAAAGGAAAGGAAAATGAAAGGAAGTTGTTTAAAGTAACTGGAAATAACCAATCGTTAGTATCACGGTTTGAACAAATGTCCGCAATGAATAATTTTATGCCAGTCACCAATTATGTGTGTTCTTAGAGGTTGTGCAAAAAACAAAAATTGCTTGTAACTCCTTAAGTAATTTATCACTTTCTGTTTTTTCAATGAGTGGATGTAAATTTAAGTTTGAATATCATACTTGCATTCGTATTTACATGGGAATCTTAGTGGTTTAGTAATTACCTGAATAATACAACATAAAGGAGCTTATAATTATATATACAGTGAATGTTTCCAAGCACAATAAGGATGTTTCATTGTACTACTTTATGTTCTTTGTATTTACAGTATTTTGTCTGTTATTTGTATTAAAAATAACAGACTGCAATGGCTTTATTATAATATATTGTCTGGTGACTCTTTTACAAAAACTTTTGGAGGTTTTTGTCCACTGTAAGATAGGTAACCCCTTTAGTTTCTGATAGAACATAACTCATGGCATAATTAATAGCTTTGTAAAAACCAAAATGGGTAATTATTATCTTCCCGTAAGGAATAGTACATAATGTGAAAGCGAACGATTGATAGTAATCATGATTAAAAATTAAGAAATCTAATTGAAATGTCAACAAAAAGTTGTTGGGAGCCTTGATAACATGGGATAGCCAGGACATGTTTCAGCATTCTGAACAAACTATAACAATAGAATGGTGTATAGTATTCTCTCAAAATTTGTAACATTTAGATTGTTTCGTCCACTCCAATGAACGTGTTTTGAAAATAAACGCATGGTTTCCCGAGAAATTAAGGTCAAAATATCACCATAGAGAAAATAGGAAAACCCCAAGCTGGTTAAGGTATCATGATAAATCTGCTTATAAATCTTAAATTGAACAATTTAAAATGTAACCTCATTAGAACATAAGCGATGTTGTAAGTTAAATGCATTACCAATGTACGTGTTATGACAAGACAGTTCGAAAGACTGTTTAGATTTATTTAATAATAAAGTTCACTGTGGAGGCCGTCACTTGGTGGAATTCCGTTGTAACTAACTGTTGTATCTTTTGTGGAAATATAACAGTTATTTAAAAAACCATCACTTTATTTAATAATGTTCAACTAAAAACAAAGACACCCAACCAAAAACGTGAAAAATAATAACAATGCGTTAAAAATAATTTATTACTCAATAACATGCACGGATTGGCGGTTCAATCGATTATCATTTCATTATTCATTAAAACATAAGCCAACTACCGATGTAGCGGTATCAAAACATTCGTTCTACATTGTATAATTAATCAAAATTTAATTTTACCAGGTATTTCGAACGAAAAGAGAAAAAATATTATTTTATCTTCGAGGTACGAAGCAATTGAGACAGTAAGAAAGGGAGAGAGAGTGTGAAAAAGAAAGAGAGAGAGAGAGGGTAAGAGTTAAGAGAGGGTAAGGGAGAGAGAGGAAGGCAAAGAGAGAATAAGAGACAGGGAATATTAGAAAGAGAGAGAGAGAGAGAGAGTGGGAGGAGAAGGAAAGATAGAGAGGGGGAGGAGGAGGAGGGATGGCTTCGTTCTAATCCCCTGGAGTTCCGCGGGGGGGATCCGAGCGAGGCGGGCCACACGCACGCACACACGTGTCCGGCGATGAGTCTCCCATTTTGCCCTTCCAGGGGCTGACCGCAAAGGTCTGACTCCAGCTGGAAATCCCTCCTCGTTCCAGAGACGCGGCGTGGATCGATTTCCAGCGCGTGCGGCCGGCCGGTGGTCTCCGTGGTCAGCGGAGTGCCCAGAGCAGGGGAGAGGGCAGCGTGACACCCCCCCCCCTTCCCCCCCTCTCTCTCTCTCTCTCGCCAGCAAAATGGAAAGGATGAAAGGGGAGGAAAGGGGGTGGGGGGTGTGTGGAGGGCACCCGGGTCGTCCCAGAGTGACTGTCGCCACGGGAGATGGAAGTCGCCCTCGTGCCATTAGCTGCGAAGGTCGCCGGAGGACATCGAAGGGTTTATTTAATACACCGACGCGACGCCGCCTCTCCGGGAGGGAAGGAGTATTGTTCGCCCACTCGAAGTCACTCCGCAGAACAGTTTTCGCATCATCTTTGCCAATGGCAAATATTAACAAAAAATACGAAGAAATAATTTTTTGTCAATATTTTAAAATTAAAACAAATATTTTAATCTTAAATCTTGTTGTAATGTTTGAATAGTAATTTATAGTAGTTTAACGTTTTTGATACGAAATTCTTGTATTTTTATTTGTTCAAAATGCACACGCTGGTGGACGCAGCTGATATTCACCTCATTCAAGAGAACCTTACTCTACAACCTCCTTTGGGATGGCAAATGTTACGCAATGTATCCGTTTATTTCGCTGAAAAACAATTGATGAAGAAATCCACGTCGACAATTCCAATTCAAAGTCCATGCAACTCAATCGTTTACAACATTCGATCCATTGAACTAAGCACGCGTGTGTCTATCGTTTCCAACATTGGATCGATCGAACTAAGCACGCGCTCGTGGTAGCATATTCTTGTGATACTAAATTATACCTTATTGATTTCAATCCAAATTTTTAATCATTGACTCTATTGAAATTCGGTTTAGTTTAATTACACGGAGTAGAACAGGATTATGATAATAAGGAAATATGTATTCTAAATTCTATTCATTTTATGAGCCGTATTCATTTAGCAGAATCAAAACAGCGTGCTCTACAGCAAGAGGAAACCAATGATTTTAAGATGACGTTGCTCCTCTTCTGCGCTCTCCTCGTTCAAAGCGTTACTTGTGCTGCGGCCACTTTCGCATCGATTATTGTTCACCTTTTATGGTTTACTCGTAGGGGTTTCCAACGCATCAAGTATCACTGTTACCAATATAGCAAAAGTGATTGCAATAGTTAGCATATACTATATTTTGGACCCCTGGCCTGCATTTAAACGGTTCGGCACCACAGTGAGCCTGGACGGGCTAAACTGGCGGTCGGCACGCACAAGCTTCCAAGATACCCATCTGGTGCATTGGTGGGTGCCCATTGGGTTTCAATCGTCGATTTCAATAGGTGCAAAATGATCATAGCCGTCAGTGCAGTCTGTAAAAAAGAAAAAAAAAATACTTCCGTGCACTAATCATTTTCGCCACATGAAACTCGGGAATTTTCTCGAATCTAATAATTACTCTCTTTTGGCGAGTGACTTAAACGAATGCGCAGAAAAAAAGGTGTTTCAGGAATGGTAAGAGAGGCAGTTGCAACGGGAAACCCGAAGGAGGCAGGCAGGAATGCGGATGGTCAGAGGAATACTCAAAGAGGTGACGAGTTGTCGAAGACTTTGAGGGGACAATTTATTCACGGCACTTTACGCACGCAAAAGGATGTAATTGGTAAAAAGTACGGCATCGTTCACCGGACTAAAAATTTTCAACGGTTCCTCCCGTCGGGGTAAAATTCACCCGTGCCGATTGCAAAACTGCCTAAAAATTCCATTTGCACTCATTGCGTGATCAAATACAGACACTTTGCCCTGCCCCTCTCTTAACCCTCACTCCCCGATCACACGCCCGCTTGAGAGAGCCCATTGTCCCCACCTCACCTCCCAGAACCATCAAGGTCGCGAAACCACTTAATTGTCCCCACATGTAAGGGAATTAGCTGCGCGTGACAATAAGTTGATAATTTAGAAATGATTTGATCTTGCATATTGTGTCGGCATTTGTAGTTGTTTTCATGTATGATTCCTGTGGACAGACTAACATTGTCCCATAAGATGTTGATGACTATCCGCTAGTTTGTCTTGAATGCGAGTGGCTTCATTCTGTGTGTAATATGTCTCCTAACATTTGTATTTGGAATAGAGGTATAAAGGGAGGAGGCGTCAATGGTAGCCATGAGCAGGTGGGGATGGGGGGAGATGTCTATTTCTTGTAGTCTATTGAGAAAGTGGTAAGAGTCTTTAATGGGGACCGGTAGGGATACGATAGTATAAGGGGTTGGAGGTGGTAATAAAGGTAAGCCGGAATTTTTTCTGTTGGGGAATTAATGGATGACGCAATGGGACGACAGGGGACGCCAGGTTTGTGGATCTTCGGAAGGAGATAAAATTGAGGGGTTCTGGGGT
>WURS02429398.1:0-15972 GCA_011762765.2 Rhinocypha anisoptera | reverse complement strand
TCTCATTACATTTTCCTAGTACCCTCTTGATAAATCCTAACTTTCTATTTGCCATTCCACAAATTTCCCGAACATATAGGAGCATTTATAATTTTTTCCCTGCCCGGTAACAGAAAACTGAGCGGGAATCATTTAAAACATGTAAAGAAAATGGTGTAGACCGATGTGATGGGAGTTTCCAATTCATTGTCATCGCTGGTTATGCGGTGGCGAAATACATACGAAGTAAAGTAAAACGAGACATGATGCGGAAGTTCGTAAAACATTAAAGGGCATGTCGAGCGACAAGGGATGAAGTACTAATGGACGAGTCTAGCTAGTAATAAACATAACGATGCAATTTAATATTTAAAGAAAGCTAAGGCGCGATGCTAGAAAAAAAGGGCCGAAAGACGTTGAGAGAATTTAAAAGTATAATTTTAGGCGAATATTTAGAGAGTAACACAAAAGCAGTTTGGTGTTACAAATGGGAGGTTCGGGGAGACAAGTAAATAAATCAATCCTTGCAACTGAAATAATTCCTCCCACCCGTTTGAAGAAAAATACCCCTTAAAGATCTTCTCTCCTAAGCTTTTTAGCAAATTCTACTCCTAATAATTACCCTGCAAACCGCCGCAAGGGCGTGTGGCAGGGGGTGAGACACCACCAAATATTCTCATTAACTCCCAAATGCAAATGTTAAGAGACACATTGCACTCAGAAATTCTGATTAACGAACGAGATCCAGGTCCCCGGGTGACGCACAAACATAATTTTTTCATCTTTTTAATACTTTTCCTCCTTTGTTTAGACCTAGTACTATTCCCTCCATTACACTTCATACTAAGTTGTTATGTCGCAGAACATGTCCAACAAATTTAATTTTCCTCTTCTCCATTTCATTCATCGAATTCTTCCCCTCTTAATTTTTCCCTAAAAAACTTAAAAATTACTTTTATTGCCAATCCATCTAGTACAAAACAGCATCTGCAAACCTCTTTCAGTGTATCTTTCTTCCATTTGTCTTCATACCATTATAAATAGCAATATGAATGGTGCAGTGATAGACTCTCGAATTTCAAAAGGGAGTCTAATGGAGAGAGTCTAAGTTTGTCGCGTCAGTGCGGTCGGTGGGTGTCCGAAACAGCCAGTAGCTCCAAAAAAAATGCATTTTTTTCACAACGGAAAATATTAAACGTGCTTTAATGACTAAATGCATTCTAAATTCCTGAACACGCTGACACCATCGGGTAGTATATAACGATGTGGAATAGACAAAATATATTCCATTTCTAAGACGAATGTCGAACAAACCCGAGCGACCGTTCGGGGTCAGAGGCTCGAATCTAAATAAATCTACAGCTTCCGATCAAATACCTCGGTGAGCCAACATTAAAAATTGACCCAGGAAACAGCTCCTCAGCTAAAATCATTTCAGTTTCGGATGAAAAATCCGCTCAAGTAGATGCCATAATCTCCAGCAGAGAAAAGAATAATAATACAAAGTTCCTCGCAGGAAATACTGAAATTAGATAGCTGAGGGATGCGTATGTATAAGAAGGCAATGGGCTGGATTGGACAAATAAGCAGGTCTACTTTTAGCAAATTGATGGTGGTCCGTGCGTGATGGCGTGTCACCGGACCCGCCGAATGTCTCGTCTGGTGTACCCCCCGATATATGACGACGAACGGTTGGAGGAACGGAAAAGTTCACCCGGAAACATTTTTCATGACACAAGAATCCATTATAACAAACCTAGACTTGGTAAAATGTTTAGACTTTACGATAGCCTCCTGTACCGGGGAAAGTTCATTTCAATAATTTTCGGGGAGAGCCTATTAAATTATTTGTATTCCTTAGAAGGATACGTGGGAAATATAATGAGGAGGAAAATAGCGCTGGGGATTTTACGCTTCATTTTGAGTGTGCATGGGACACTCATTAACGTTAGATCGATTGCAACGTAGAGCCGCTAGATTTGTGAAATGCTGTCACGATGAACGAATCAATTTTTTGCTCTCTTAATGAAGGTGTTTGATTGGGAGCCAATCTCTGATCTTATTTTGAAACAGTATAAGTAAGTTTACCGCGTGATATTTGGGGAAGATCACATCAGAAATGTTTTAAAGGATGTATTTCAGTCCCGTCTTACTAAGGTAGATGTGATTACGTACATAAACTCAGGGGGATAACTTGTAGAACGAATAAATTAGAAATATAATTCCCCCCCCCCCGTACCGATAGAGAAAAGAATAGGTTGGAATCATAATGATGATGATGATGATACGAGGTTAGGCGTGGTGTAATTCGTCGTCTCTTGCGAGCGTGTTAAAACTTCCAATAATTGATAACATTGTTCCTGCGGTTCAGCCCTTAATAATTACTCATGTAGATTGTAAGAATGCAAACTTGGCGGTTAATCAATTCATGGCATGTCTGAGTCTAAGTAATGCCTTACAGGCCATCTCGAGTGAGCGTGGCAGTGGGTAAAGCATCACCGAAAAATAGGCTCGTTCATGCAAATATTATAAATTATCCAACTTAGAAAGAAACTACTTTAATGAAAAACATTCATCGACAGAACAATATTCACGTAATTCAGTAATCATGTTAAATTACATAATCAATGCAAATTACAGGCATGCAATATAACTTTGAAATATATACACTACATCACATTAGAATTCCCGTCGTGCCTGTGATCATTTTCAACACTAATCATGCATGGATAAAATTATATTTCATATCTATCCGTTTTACGCCCTATCTCTCTCTGATCTAACGTGTGTGACTACGAATTGACGACGTAGTTTCCAACATGTCATTAACATCATCGCTGAAGTCGTCTTCCTGAAAATTGCGCAATAAGTTTAATCTGTATTTCAACAAATGCTCAATAGGTAGCTCCAAACCTATTTCCTCCAACACCATGTACACATTGCTACATTTATCGTCCCAAACCGCCGCAAAATCTAGCTGTTTTCTATGCAACAATTGATCTAATACCAAAACACACCTAGCGTTCATAAGGATTCATATGAATATATCTGTCATCACCTTATTATTATGTATTAAACAATTGTTTTTATAATAGCCATTGGGTAGGTTTTTTTCATCTATCCTTATTAATATTGTGTACTGCGTGAAAAGTGTACCATGAAACTCTCCCTCCCGTTTGCTATTCTTTCTTTTAACTTTTGGTTTAACTACGAAGTCCTTATGATGGTATATAAATTTTGTACATATTGGAAGTGGGGTATTGATGACTTTAATTTCGACCAAGTCATTTGAAAATTTTATCATTATGTAAACAACTGGAACATGGAAAATTTCACACATGCGAATATAGCACTACTTAAAGACACACAAAAAAGGCGACACGGAAAAGAAAACAAACACTTACGAATGCTTCCGAATTGTTCGGTGGCCACACTTCAACATGTGAGTGAGTGTCTCTGTTTATATGTGTGTGTGGGTATATATATATATGAGTAAACGCAAAATATATCTCTGAAAAAGTAGTTAGAAATTGAAGGTGCTTAAAAATTTCATAGCGATGAGTACATATTTCCAGAGAAATCATACTGATATCTTTGTTTTTTTAAAGTAAGTTTTTAAGTTTATGTACATTTAAGGAATACAATTTTGATTGAAGAGTAATCTATCTCTTGTTTTAGTTTTCTCTTTATCCTCGGGTTAGACTTGTCCCGCTAAATTGTAACTTAATCGTTTTTAAACATGCCTACTTCCCACCACATATCACTCTATCCAAAATCCCTATTCTGTTACTACCCATACATCTCTTACCCAACATTCTACCTTATATTATGATCTTCATCAACCATTGACACTGAATAAGAACGTTTTAGATCAAGTTTTTAATGATCTTTATTTTTATAAATTGATCAATCAAGATACTCTACTAGTTTGAGCTAAAAGTACAAATTATAACTATATTGAAAGGAATTAACACATAAAATGTTTGGGAAATATGCCGCGTGAGACAACACTGTAAAAAACTGACATTGAAATCAAAAATTAAAAAAATAATTTCCACTATTCCCATATCCTACAATTTATATTAAATATTATTCTAAATACTTATTATTACATACAGATACTATAATAATTTAGATAGTATTCGTAGAATTAATGATTTTTTCGGCAAATATATAAAGACAATTTTCACCCGTTAATAGCATTGCTAGCATTGGCCATCAAAAGCGTTCCCGTGATATTGAAGTAGACGACCAGAAGGAGAGTTGTTAGGAGGAAAAAAAATTATCATTCGTGGAAACGTCACAATAAGAAAATATTCTGTCGGTCGAAACAGAAATATTCCAGAAAGCAAAAATATATCGGATTTCGCTAAACCAGAGAAAAAAGTCGCTAACGGCGGAAAAAGTCGTTAACTGTAGTAGCAAAATCGATAAATCAGCACCACCGACTACAATGCGGCATGGAGGGTATAGTGTGACAGGCGTTCATTTACATCTACATCTAAATAATACCCTGCAAGCCGCCGCAAGGGCGTGTGGAAGGGGGTGAGCCACCACCATACATTCACATGCACATGATACGAGTCATGCATTACGCACACAAAAAAAATAAACTATCATGCCAAAAACTAATACGAGAACTACAAAACATGCTGGACAATGTCGGACCGCTCACAACAATCATACACAACTACTAAAAACTGTCCTTACAAAGTACAAGGTCAAGACGAGGAACTACAATTGGATTATTACGTTTTAATAGGAGGATTGAAACGAAGGAATAAACGGAAAGAATGAAGAAATAGTTTGTATGGTGGGAAAAGTAAATTTTTCCCATCAACAATAGAGAGGACAAGGAGGGTAGGCTAGATTATTGGGCAGTTTCTGAGGATCAATCGTTCAGTGAAGATAATAATGGAAGAATGGAGCCGTAGAGAATAACAACGGAGGAAGCTCGGGGTGAATTATGAGTATGAAATGTTGAAAGACGGCAGCACAAAGAACTTGTCAATATTAAGAGTAGGGGCGGTGTCGGGTAATGGAATAGTTTGATGAGCTATAAATCAATCGCAGGATTTCACAAATATGATGATAAATTGTCATTTTACTGCTATTTGATTATTTTTTTACCTAGAAAATTGAAGAACCCAATTAATACGCCTCATCACCGTGCCATATTGTATTTTGCCGAGAATGACCTGTTACCTCACGACCTGATTCGTAAGGAATGCGGTTGAATAAACTCATTTGTAAATTATTTTTGGCCTTTGCAAATAAGTGAAAAATTATTAAGATCGTTATGAACATCGCTTGTTAATTATTGACGCACCATATTCCATTTTTACATGGTCTCAGCCTCATTTAAAAAGTCTAGTTTTTAAAGATAAGCAACGGATATATTGCCGACGTGATTCGCATTTATCAGTTCCTTGGTCGCCATCGGGCAAACGGCCGAGGGGTTGCCGATATGCGAGCCTGTGCAAGTCTCAAGTCACTAATTTGATCATGAATCGCGATAAGAAGTAAAACGTCGGTGCATTTTCGCGCGTCCACATTCGCAGCCCTAACCGGTCCCGGGCCGAAAATTAGTTATGGGAAATGGGTTCCACGGAGTCCTTCGAAGCCAGCCCCCGGCGTGCTAGTCGCGCGAGTGTCCGTCTGAGAAGTAGAGACTGGACGCGAGTCGTACCGGTCCGGTCGCTGCCGTCGTTCGCGAGTTTTGTAATCGGTTGGTTCGGTGACTCACGCCCGGGGGACGCATGCAGTCAGCGACCTTAAATGCTAAGTTTCCTGGGGTTTGCATTCGTCACCCTCATTCGCCACAGTTTCGCCACGTAACCCATTGACGTTTTTTTCCTCTTGCCTCTCCTCCAGATCCGCGTTCGCGGACGCCCGCTTCTCCCCCCCCTCTCCCTCGCTCCATCCTCCTCTCCACATGGTCTGCAGCGCCCTCCCGGTCACTAACCATCGTAGCACTCTGCGTTCTTGACATACCCCTCCGCGACGGGAGCCGTGCGATTTTTTCCCCCGCAGCTCCTCTCCCCCAAGGACACTTTCTCCTCCCTCACTTCTTTCCCACCTCTTCCCCACACAGAACCCATCCGCCGCCCGGCCGAATCTCTCGGCTCTGCAGCCGCTCCTTCGAACGCTCACGACCTTGAGATGATCGCTGGTAACGTTTCTTCCACCCACTTCCCTCCCACCCAAACCTATTCCCTTCCACTCGAGAGGAGGTGAGAGGGGCGGAATGGAGAGAGAGAGAGGGGAGGGCAGGGGGGGATGTTTCCCCGAATTGTTATTAAATTGATTTGCGTGGGTGGCGTTCGTGCGGACGATGAGGTCACCATCCGCTGCTCCTCGGAGCGTCGGCGCTCCCGGCGTGACTGGACCGAAAGAGGAGATTCGAGTGTTTCAGAGGACTGTGGGAAGAAAGTACGAGGGGGCGGGGAGGGGCGGAGGCGGGTCTGGAGAAGGAAGGGGCGGGAGTGGGTTGGCGGGACGGAGGCTGGACTCCGCTGACGCTCTCGGTCCCCCCGCGTGACGTCACGTGGGTCGCCGCCGCCGCCCTCGGCGATCCCACAGGAAGTCGTGGGGAGGTCGGCGGTAGAACGCCCGTGTTTGCCCTTCGTTGAGACGGCGTGGAGTTTTCTTTAGGCGCGCGCGTGGGTGTGTGGGGGGTGGGTAGTCCTAAGACATCCTGCCGTTTCGCGAATCGATGCTCGCGAAATACTTGTGCCAGAACGGAATGGTGAATTTCGGGCGCCCTTTCCTTCTTTCTTCTTTCCTTCAGCCCCTTTACTATTCATCCCGTCTCTTTCTTGGTCGAACCACTCATATTCGCCCTGGTGGAGCATTATCCCTCGAAACGTTCACAATTATGTCCTGTTCCATTCTGCTTAGGTGCTTATTCCACTCTAGTTTACTCAATGCCCGGAAATACTACATCTGCATGATTTTAATATTGTTCTCTCAACGAATCATTGCATGTTAGTAGTTTCTTGCTTGGTGAAAAGTTTTGAATGTGTGCACATGTGAATGCATGCTTGGTTTTTACTCACCCCTTGTCACACGCCCTTGAGGTGGCTTGCAGGGTATTTCATAGAAGTAGATGAATCTGCCTATTCACTTATGCTTTTAACCCAGCATTATCTCCTTAATGCTTCATTCCTTTGTCTGTTAATAAGAATTTCCCCCCAGTCTGTCGTAAGATTTAAATTTCTTTTGTTTCCAGAAATATCTTCATATTAGAGGAATCAGATCTTGTCTCTCACATGTACGTTAGTATTGGTTTCATTATTGCTTTATATATACTTCTTTTTGTCCCTTTTTCCAAGAATTTGCTCCGCCAGGTTGGGCCATTAAGGCAGCCCGCTATCCTCTGTTCTATTGTCGCCTGCTCTCTTACTACCTTCTCGATGTTCCCATAACTTGAAAGTCTCATATCCCCATTATAGTCTTCCATGTCTTAACATATATCCTTTCAGTTTCCCTTTTATTGTAAATATATCCTAATCATTCTCTTCCGATGACCCTTTCGACTGCTTCTCCCTTGTTTATTCCTAGAAATGAGTGAATTGCTACCAAAAAAGAGAGCACAACCATCCGTGCTCAGCCGTCTTTACTGATTATCGTCATATGTCTGAAGAAAAATTGGTTTGTCTATAGTAGCACTCCAACCTAAACTATCACCTGCCAGACTCGTCATGCCTTCGTATGCTTACAGCAATGAGTATAACCAAATGTAGCGAGTACAACAGGCTGAACGTTGCCTTCCCTCCTATATAGTCCATGGTCCTAAGTTTGCCGTACGAAGATTTGTTTAGCCACAAAGCCCCGCCCGCCTTAATACTAGTATGAATCCTTCTTCATCTCTAAGTAATTCCTACTATCTATGATTCTGTATAAAACCCCTATTCTTTTCCTATCTGTAACCCGCTTCCCCAACATCCTACCCCTATTACTGACTCCAACATCCCATCGTCTCTTGAGTATCATTTCCTCCCTTTTTTTGGATTTCACTCTACAATTTACTCTACTTACCTACCATTCTTAACACTTCTTTAGTAATTTTTTCCTCTCACCGTCCACCTCACTTTCTCCGTCCTTCGCCAAACACATCTCTAAAGCCTCCAATCTACCTTCACCATCCTTCCTATTGGACCAGTTTTCGGATTCATACAATGTTACTCTCCATATGTGGATTTTTAACTAATCTTCACGTCTTTCCGTAAGTTGCCTTTCATCAACGCCTTCCTTTTCATAAAATCAACTTTTGCTAACGCAATTCTTCTTCTAATATTCTTTCCGCTATTCCGTTTCCTCTGTGACATTACCCACTCAAGTGAACTTTTCTACTGCTTACTAAATTTAAGTAAAAGGGTCTATCCTACCCCTTCCCTATCTCCTGAATACCTTCCCAGTCATCTCTTGTAGTAGGGATTCGCATTGCTCTTTCCACTGTCACTTCTGCCTTATCAGGCTCTCGCCTCAGTCTATTATTAACCTAGAACGCATCAGTTTATAATTTCTTAGAAACACACGCATATAGTTGCAGGATTTTAGAAAATTATATTGATTGACCGAATAATCAATAAGGAATTATTTCAAAGATCCGGATAGCGGAGAAACTTATGGACTACTCAAGCAATTACATGAGGAAAAACCAATAAGACAAATCATTAGATGCGAGAGTTAACGAAAGACTATGGAAGAGACCCTGCTGGAGAAGAACTTTAGAGGTATACCAAGGTTGTCGTATAAGAAACAGGCGGTTCTTGGGGATTTGATCAAATCCAGTCTTCGGTTTGATTAACTGTGATGATGATATGATTTCTAAATGCTTTTATTGTGCCGTCTCGCTCCACCCACGCAAAATTACGTTTATCCTGTAAACTGTCTCTTTGGAAACTTAGTGGTATTCCACCGAACTATATATCCCAAAGCGTATTCATTTAAAATAATTCATGTGCTAAAATGGAAAATCGTCCGAGCTGGGATTCGATGTATAGGTCCTCGTGACAATGAGAAATAAACAAGACTCATGTGTTGTCCTGTTTGGTTTTTCTATGGCCGGGAGTAAAAGTTATTTGCAATACCTACACTGCATTTAGCACCGCTATTATTTTTCCATGCTTAAATAAAATTAATAATTAATAAATAGTAAATATTTACATGTTCAACCTTTCACCTGGTTTCCTAAAGTTTCACAGGGTCTTTTGTGGTGTGTGGTTACATAATTTACTGGCCATACGATCGGTTGCTTAGCTTTGCCATTAGTTGAGGAATTGTTAATGAATCGTGATATAATATCGATTCGGTGTGATATCGGGCCTTGTATTCCGTTCGGAGAAAACTTTTGTATGCAATTCCATTGTGTTATAATGCTATATAAGTAAGCACGGTTCTTAAGGACCTGTTTTAAAAAATAAGGAGATTTAAAAGAAAAGCTATAACCGCGCAAAAACTGGTATGTTCACTAAAGTTTATTATTTAGAAAATATGATTAAGGAAAGTATCCTAAGTGATATATTAGATATTTGCAGACACAAACTATGTGGAAATTCATGTTCCTTGAAATGATAATAACAATGTACTTTTCCATCAATTTTTATTTAGTACAACTAGTTTTAGTAGAAGCCTATGCCTTAAAACTAGTTGTACCAAATAAAAATTGGTGGAACAGTACAATGTTTTTATCATTTCAAAGATCCTAAGTGATCACAATGGGATCACAAAGTCAACAAGAAAATGGAATGTCGCTGTCACTGACTTAAAATTCTATTTATAGGATTGTTCTGCAACTCTTCGAGTAAACTACTTTTCAGAGAATAACAATCTCAGCACGTGCTGCTTAAAGGTGTTATTACAATTCAGACATGAGGTAATAATAATTTCGTTAGAAAACCTCGTTGTGTCTATTTTCTTTGTCAATGTGTCTGTTTCTTAATAGACACATTGACAAAAGTGATAGTAAGTAATGGTTTTTCGTCAAGTTTTCGTATGTTACTTAAAATGACAATCAAATCCTATTTCACTCTTCACAAAATATAATCCGCCCGAATGGACGATTTCTGGTTGGGAAAAGGGCTCAGAGAAGGAAGAAAGCCTATTGTCCCAATAAACAGATCCCAAAGGTGTAAATAGAATGCATACATTTTGGAGTCATGTGATCTAATACAATTGAATTGGTATCAAAATCTTTTTAAGAATTTTACGTTTTTCACAAGAAAGAATAGTGGCTCTGGTAATCATATTTAAATGAGAAATCTGATGAAAAGTTGCATCCAAGTATGGGTTTCGGAATGGTGGTGTTCGTAGAAGATTATCATTTCGGCCACAAGAAAAAGTCACTGATTTCCCGAGGAAGATTTTTCAAGTCTCCAGTCATATGAAACTGCCCTTTTAAGCCTTAGTGTTAATGCTGTCCTTAGTTTTTTTTTTGGTATAAATTTGCGTTAGCGTTGGCACAGTCATTTTCAAATTTATATTGAATAAAATTTTTTCCACGACTGTTTTTTTATGTTAGCGTTTGGGTTAGGCACGTCCTCAAAATTCTCGTCTTCCTAATTCGAAACATAGACCCGGTGAATGGCTTAATTTTAATTCGTCCCCAGAGGACTTTGCCACAAGTTGAAAGTCAATGAAATGGGTAACGTAAACACGGTGTTCTATCTTGGAGGTTTAGTCATTTCCTGAAGTCGTTGATATGGTGACCGCAACCGGGTTGCGTTGTTCAAATAAACATGAACGCAGAGGCACACTCCAAACACAATTTCAAAAATCTGAACGTCATCTCATATGCCCTACAGCTAGGGAGCTCAAGTCTTAGGGTAGGTATGGTTATGTCTTATGGTCACATTGGACGGCATGCGAGGAGTACATATGATGTGTTACTGAATCTGTATGGTGCCATGCCAGCACGGCGCAGCTTCCTACGTATAGTATGTGTGGAAAGGGGTGATTAACACCAGGCCATTTTCGTAGAGAATTTGTTTTATGCCCTCGATTGAAATGTCTCCTCAAAATTTTAAGTGGACCTTATTTAAAAGATATATGGAACTCTAGTGCTATCTCATGTTATTATTACAAAATCAAATACGGTTCGGTTAAGAGATCTAGTAAAGTTTCGTGTCTATTTCTGATCCATCCAACCACAGCCTAATTTTTAAGGGCTAACTAGATTTGCCTGAGACCCAGAAAAATGGTCTTTGGACGAATAAATAGCAATGCACTTTAACAACAGTGCAATGAAAAAATCTCAATAAATATTAACAATAATCCGGTATAAGACGTAAAAGCGACGGCCTCATACCACTTTCACCATTGTCTTTGGTCTTTTTGTCCGGTTATTTACTTTTTAATAGTATTTAGGTCGCATTAACATAAGCGTCAGTTTTTTTCTACTGAAAGGAATTCAGTTGTGGCGATTTATTTTTCCGTGGAAACAGAGCAAGTCAATGTTGAGGAGTCAGAAATTATCGGTGCCTACGTCAAATAAAATACACCGCTGTCGAATTAAAATTTCCCTAGCGCTAGGCGACCGTCGGTTTTCAAGCTGTTAGGTAGTCGCGACCTGCCCAAAACTTTCTTCTCGGGAACGACTTTTCTACGAGGCAAACCGATGGAAGGGAGAGGACACTGGACATCGCAAAGAGAGGCGAGGTCAGTGAATAGAGACTTGAAGCACTTGAGGAAATGTGTTAGCGGATGACAGAGGTGATAATTATGGCCGTTTATTTGTTGACTTAAGAGATTTTTATTCCAACCTGAGGGTACGAGAATCACTTTATATCTCCGTCCTTTTTTAAGCGAAAGTAAATATCACGTGCCTAGTAATTTATTGGACGTAAGGGTCGTTCTGAAAATTTGTATTTTTTGTCTTCCTTTTTTTACTCCACTGAATCCACGTTCAATTTGAAAGTGTCGAGTAAATGTCTGAAGTGAGTTTTTACGTAAACAAGAATCTGTAATGGACACTCAATCAAAATTAATTATGACCTTAATGATATGCGTTGTCAAATGTCACCGTTTACTGAAAAACACCATACTTAAATTATGGAATCAAGTCACAGTTATCGCATGCGCCATCCAGCTTCGTTAGTGACTTGTAAAAAATTGTTATATGTATTTGGAAAATGGTCCTCTAACATGTCTTGTATACCTAGGCACATGCCAAAGGAGTTTCAGCGCTCGCCCTTGCCGTTTCGACTTCGTATTTTCTCTCCCATTCAATTCCCTTACTTTGCTGTGTAACTTCAAATGAATGCTTCTGGTCGTAGAAATATTGTTGCTTCCCGCAGACGGCCGTGGAGGCACTGGTCATTGTTCACCTACGCGCGGATAGGTATAGCAGCGAGTAGGTATGATGGTGCCACACGTGTTATGTAGGACACGAGCTCCAAAAGGCGGAGGAGGAAGGGAGGGGGGGGGACTCTCCTCGAGGTTTCACCCGCGCAAGGAGTGTTTCCGGTGAACAGACTTTACGGAGGAACAAACGCGTATGCTTATATACTTTCATCCGACGGACTCTCTTCTGTATATACATACATATATGATCGCGCCGTGTTCGATGTTCGTTATCAGGTGTGTCCAGAAAGAAAACACTGACAAATCCTAAGGAATACACTTGGGTGTAACAGGGTATAAAAAGGAAGCATTGCTATTGCTCTTTTAGTGTCAAATGCGTGTATTTTTCGAAAACAATGCCCGGAGGCTGCCAGGTCAGGTAAGCTTTGATGCGATGGTCTACTTACTATATTTATTGTAATTGATTATGTAATTATCAACTAACTCCGAACTTCAACTGCCTTGCAACATGTCATGCTCATCGATAGAAGATTCTTATAACTGGTAGAGCTGTTTGCTTACTTAAATAATTCTCAAATATATTGATTTTACGGATTGATACCTAGATATATTATACGATATTTTATGTCGTATAATCCTATTCCGGCTAAAGTTTTTATGGTGAAAGTTATACTTACCACGCTTTTGTTGTCTTATTTATTCTCTCACGGGCGAGGGGATGTGGTAATGAGTTTATTTGTTGCCATTCATGCGGGAGCCTCTTTTTATTTTTCTCTACTTAGTAGTCGACCTTCATAAATTGTTTTGTTTCTTTTATGGAAAATTGAGGAATCTTTCTTCTCGAGGGGTGTTTTTAGTTCGTAATAACCGACTGTCAAATCCATTTCTTATCTCGCTCTCTTTTTCTGGAGATCGACGTTTATTTACAGGGACGGTAGAATTGCTCCGTAATATTCGTCGTCGAATAGAAAGCCCTTTAAGCTTTTTTCTTTCTAATAGGCGTTCGTTGGCCATTGTATTTTCCGCTCTGGTACTCATGTCATTCGTTGGAAGGTTACTCCCGATGATCCTTGAATACCTTTCTTCCCTCTTTTTTTGCCTTATTCCGCGTCATAATCATGGGTAATAAGTCCATAAATAGTTTTGTAACTACTTTCCAACTCTTGACATCCGCTAGTCCATTTCTATCTTCGTAAGTATTCATGTTTTTGTCTTATTCCTTATTTCTCAAATTATTCGAGAATGCGTATCCAGTTAGCTTAAACAACCCTCAGTTCTAATGTTTTTACGTCTTCAATTTAATCTCCATAACCTTTCTCGAAAAACAGTCTTACCAGTTGTATTTTATTCCTCAACCAGGAACATCATAGCAGAAAACCTCAAGCATAATTGACTCAATCGTTTCCATCAGGCATGATGGTCCTGTTTTTTAAATTTAGTGGGGAAACCCAGTCATGAGATACACCGAATTCGTATGAAATAAATCAATTGTGGTTTTGTGTATAGTTTAATTAAGTAAATTAGGATTTGGTTTCCAAAACTTTTCTTACTTTCAATGCAGAATTCGATGTAATCCTAGTTTTCTTTTAATTCCTTAATTTTCTTACACACTATTACACTTTTCTCCAAAAAATGAGTGTCACCCATGGGTCCAAATTGTATCTTATCACATGAAAACCGTATGCACAACGGCATAGAAGTAAGCAAGCCGCTGAAAGTATGGTAAGATATAAATGAGAATATCGGGAATAGTGTTTTCTTATTTAGTCATGTAATTGTTGCTCATGGTTCCCTTGCGAATCAACTTGGGTGTTTAGATGTGAATGTCCAGAGATGGTTTGACTTTTCCTAGTCCTCTTTTCGCCGAATTTCACGTAGCGAAAAAATTATCAACGTTGTTCGTACGAATATGCCTTGGTAATAATCCAAGAAAGACTATTTGCTTTGTGACTTACACTGAAGTGTGTCGCTAATTGATTTGACTGATTCATAAAACCGGATTGATATCTCAGGGTTACACAAGCATGATGTCAGGCTGTGTTGAGGCACTAAATCAGAATGCCCCTAAGATGTTTGAATGACTCTGGGCTAATCGGAAAGTTGTTTAATTTGCAAATAGTCGTGGGAATCATATTCTCAACGTGGTAATCAATTATTTGATGACGATGATTACGACTGACTTATGTATTTAATTAAAAACGCTCATTAAAACATTTATAAGTTTCTTTAAGGGTCCAATTAACCCAATTGTGCTTTCCTTTAATCTATATGGTAGTCCGACTGAAATTGTTGGTGTCACCACATATCTGTTTATCTGAAAAACGACGAGAATTCTATACCGAGAATATCTCTCTGTAAGGGTTTAAATAATATTTAAGTCTTTTCTCTAGGAGTGGTATTCTCGCAGGTGATCCCCCCACTTCTCGTACGGAACTCTGCCTAAACTAACGTGGTTATTTGCAGCAAAATGGCTCAGGTATAAATTGAACGCAAACACGTGGATTTCGGTCGAACAAGCACGAGCTACAAAAATGCACTTCGAATTTCGTCACGTTCTCGTGGGGAGAATTCTTTTTCTAATACGGTTATCATAAAATTGAATCAAATCGTACTACACATGTTATGGATGGCATTTTCATTATGCACACCGAGTGATTTGTACAATGTTAGATTTGTTTGTTACAATTAGTGTCCATAGTTCGCCTAACACCATGGGGTTAGTGTAATTTAGGAATTTCTGGAGGGGTGGTCATGGCTCATTTAAGGGTTATGTTAGTTAAGAAAATGTGTCAGTTAGCCCATTAGGTGATCCGTCGAGGTCTTTACTTGTAACCAGCTTACTTTTGTTGCTTCTCAGCAAGTTCTTTTTCATTTGACTTGCTGAGCTTTCGTGAGCCGTCTTCTCGTTCATTTCTGGTCCTGGGCGACGCTCGCCTTCTCTTTCATCCTCGCATTCTGTTCACTTTCTCCCATTTTGAAGCAATGGAGTTCATAGAGTACATTTATCCATGACAAACTTTCACGCGAAGGGTTTGCCGTGCATCGCAATGGAACTCACTACTTTTCCTTCTCGCGGCTCCTCGCAAGGGCGTCCGGGTGAAACCACATCGTTGGCATTAACCTGATTTCAACGAAGACCACTTGGGATCGGAATGCTGGCAGATCCTCCTCAGATGCCCTGCAGTTGGAATATTTTCACGTCACTTCGTGCTGCTTCCGGCATGAGGCAGCTTTAAAAAACGGTTAACCTTCCTTCATAATAGACATACTTTAAACATAATATGAATATTTTTATCTATTCCTCGGAGATCCTTTCCTTGATGCAAATGTCTACCTTATATTGTAAGGCAGGTACCCCTATTTTGTAAGGTATGTTGATTTTATTTCATGCTACTCTAACTTCTTAAGTGTTTTTTTGGGAAGAAGCACTGCATTCTGTCTTACGATTTCTTGCTTATTACTCGGTCGACTAGGAGCATTGAATCGCTGGATAAAGGATTTTGGATCAATATGTCTTCACCCTTATTGTTAGTAACTAGAGGTCGTGGTAGCCCAGTGGGTAGAGTGCTTGGCTACTGACCGGGGGACTAGGGTTCGAGACCCGGTGACGACCCTCCGGACACCTCCATCTAAACCCAAGCTGAGTGATTTTTCAGGCCACAGGCGGCACAGGGAAAGGAACTGGCC
>WURS02429388.1:0-15972 GCA_011762765.2 Rhinocypha anisoptera | reverse complement strand
ATAATATTTGTCACATACACAAATAAAACTGCAATTATAATTTAAATAAATTCACGTGGAAGCGCTATAGAAAAAATAATAAAGAATTAACCAAAATTTAGAGAATTGTTTAACTTTTAGGGTACCGCTGCACATTGTCATTTTCTAATTCCCCATTTCACCTTCAGAAACAAAGTTCACTGTGGAGGCCGTTCACTTGGTGGAATTCCATGATATAGTGATGGTTTTTTAATAACTATTATATTTCCACAAAAAATCACAAAACACGACCGGTTTCGGCGATGATCGCCATCATCTGGTGAATTATATTGAAAGAGCAAGCTTAAATACAAGACATAAATAAATACATTGTAAGAGATGAGGGGAGGGGCGAGGGGTGGTGGGTGGGTCAAGTAGCACTGTGGCATGGGACGGCACCATGCCACAGTTGATCACCAGATGATGGCGATCATCGCCGAAACCGGTCGTGTTTTGTAATTTTTTGTGGAAATATAATAGTTATTAAAAAACCATCACCTTCAGAAACATTGCAGTTTTATTGGTTGCTTTCCATACGTTGGTGACAGAAAAATTAAACGTGGAACGTATTTGTACGAGTTTGGTTTCAAGACTTCTTATGATCGAGTAACAGGAAGTCCGTCTGCCGTTTTGTTTCCCAAAGTGTTCCCTAGTCCCCAAGTGTAATCACACGTAACAATTTCCTGACCTTCAGTGTAGAGGAAGACCTTCGTGGAAAGCATTTCTTATCACCCATATGGCAACTTTCACCGGCAGAAGTTAACTACAGCAAAATCAATTAAATACGAGGAATATGATTTACAAGTTAAACTAGTAATATAAAAAAATATAAATTTTCCACAATATATTATGTAATTAAACAATGTATGATCACTCTTCATTAAATGACAATAATCGATTAGTGCCTCAGTTCCATGGTTGAAATAAATAAGTATATTTCTTATCGACAGAGATGTGTGTCTAGTTGGAATATGACATTTTCCATGATATCCACGCCTTAAAGCGGTAGACGAAAACTGTCATATGATATTAGCCTTACATTCGGTTCAATCCTCTTGAGCATTAAAACTGGTAAACCTTCAGAAAATAAAACTATAAGAATCAATAATAATGAACTGCAGATAATAAAATATCGCAGGCATTCATGTCCACAAGCCTCAGTCATTAAAACTTTTTAAAAGAATTTTTACAAGTTATTTCATAAATATATTTCACGTTTTCTAGCCTTTCTCGTTGATGTTCCACTCATTATATTTTTCCAGGAAAAAATTCATTCTCTTGTCCTTCGCTTGGCTTTAGTGGAAGATTAGAAGTGCGAATTTCACCGAAAACCTATTGTATAATTCTAATTAAACCAGAGAAAATAACAATACATAAAGGAAACTCGAGGGGTAAGAATCGGTAAACAAGGATAATCATAAAACTTCGGCTCGGGTGATTATCGGAGTTTCGAAATGAACAATAGAAGGAACGTGGGCGCAGTACACTTGGCCGTCGACTGAACACATTCACAGAACCGCTCCACCATTGAGTCAAACTTTTGAAGGTCTCTTTATCGCAAGCTGTCGACTCGGTCCCATTGTATTTAACCTGCTCCGCCGACTCAATTCTTGTAACTCTATCCTCTGAAGATATGACACGTCCACCAGGTTGTTTGTCAATCATAGGGACAGATGTTTCCTGGTGACTTCCGTATCCGAATGGAAAAGATTTGTCATACAAGAATAGGATGCAGCTGGTAAAGATATGACACTTGACGGACCGCAAAAAGGAATATTTGGTCAATGTTCGGCAGAGGAGAGATAAAAAAGTTTTAAGATGGAAACTCACTGGAGGACCTCTAATGTAAGATTAAAAAGCCGTAGCTTTCTGCAATCAATATTACTGCTCAGAGAGAATTAAGTGTACGTATCTGTAGAGGTTGACTTTCGATGTGTTAACATGAAGGGAATGCCACGACGATAATAATAAAATAAACTTATGATGTACCAGCGGTTGCGGGACTTAATGAAACCAAGTGTGCCTTTGTTAAAGAAAACTTAAAGTCATTGATTATTGAGGCTGTATCTCCAGAATATGAAAATGAATTAAGGATATTGTAAAATAACCAGAGTGAGAGAAGGATTTGCACATAAAGAAATAAGACATTACGCCAAAAGAAGAAATACATTACGGAAACCAAAAAATATATTCTTTAATATATTTATTTGGTCATCCTGAATGGTTAAGATGTCTTATGAATAAATAATGGAATGGTTATGTTCACTAACTCTTTTATATGGTATGTGACTCAGGAAATCTATTTTCTGTCACGGGATACTGCCGTCATTTGAGGGTCCTTGAGAAGATGACTTTAGCAGATCAGCCGGGGTAAGAGTAAAACATTCATGATAGAGTAGGGTAAACTCCAAATTATCTAATTTCTATAAAAACAGGGTGAGTTACAAGTAACATCGGCTTTTATGTGGATTTAAAGGAAATGCTTCAACAGGAAAAACAAATACTGATGAATACTTATGAAGTCCATATGCCGAACGAGTTACAATTTTTCATAGAAATAAAAGATCATCATCCAGCTTGAGAAGATTATGGAGGGAAAATTAAAAGTAACGATTCTATTACAGGTATTAGTAGGAATTTTGGTTATGGAAAGAATTATAGGGTTTCAGTACTCTCACGTTTCTGAATATATTACAAACTTGTTGCAGTATTTTTGTCATGTAATAATTCTTTTCGATCACTGGTGCAGCACAAGAGATCTATAATTGTCAGAAACGTTTGCTCTGATACGTCAGACCCAAATCCTGGAAAGTGGAAGTCGTGTACAATTGCAGTAAATCGAGGCATTACTTTCTACGTATAATGGGATTATCGTCTGTTTTCTCGTTCGGCGGCACTTGCTCTTTTCCTTACCCCATTTTTTAAAATTCCGATGAATATTGTGCACATTATTTAATCCAATTTACGGACTTTCTTTAATTTTTCATTTAAAAAAACTCGTTCATTGCGAAATCAATTCGCAGTGCTGCACATATATGCAAGTCAACAATGTGATGGAATGACATGAATAAGTCGTGCCTTTAGTTGGTTCCCATTCCAGCAGTCTCCCCTCTTTCGTTCTTCCGTACATGTCCTCAGTAGTCTTTGCTCCTATCATTCACTTCAATCTCATCTATTATGCCTGTCGATCAGTGCTAGATACGAAGCAACCTGAGCACCGGTAGCGCGTTATGTGCAATCGCAAGCGACCACGGAATCCAGCCACCACCAGGTCCCTTGGTGAGCTTTTGCAGTCGGGTTCGAATCGCCGCGTGTTGCATGTGCCAGAGGGGTGGGTTTTGTGCCGAGGACATGGGTCGGCCCCTGCGGGGAGAAATGGTTGATCAGACGGCAGGTGCGTCCTCGCGTAAAAAGAAGTAGGTGCCATGTTTTGGGAGTTGGAAGGGAATGATGCGAAAAAAAAGAGCAAGGCGATGGCATTTTTTTTATCAAATTGCCGCATTGCCAGCCAGCTAGCAGGAGAGATGAGAAGAAGAGGAGTAGCGTTAGGCGAATGGCGCAGGAGGCCGAGAAATTCATAAAACGAGGGGCGTTTTATTTCTGCGTGTCAAGAGTGTAGTGCGAGGCGTAAATTACACCTTTACCTTGATGTCTTTCGCGGGGGGAAAGGCGGATTGACGCATGGGTATTCCCTTATCTCGATTGTAGGGAAGCTATTACTTGTTTTAGGTGCGTGCTAAGATAACGCGTTTTGATTAAGTAGAACGGAAAAAAAACTCCTATTTCATGGCAGCGGAGTAAATAGAACTCAGGTTTTGGTCAGCGTAGGCCAGGGAATACGTGCCGACAAGTTTTTTCCAAGTCGAAACGGCTAACTGAACACGAAAAATTGTTTCCTTAACTGGTATCAACAACTGCAAATCAGTGAGCTCTGATGGGAGAAAAAAATCCTTGTTCTTATGACATACCCTACGAATCTTCTTTCTGTTTATTACAACTTTCAAATGCACTATTCAAGTACACATAAATATGGCCATGGAAAATTGAAGAAGAGCCGCGAACTTTTTTGGTATGCAGCCGACAAAAGCCCCAAATCTATTTAAAAACAATTGCTTGATATCTCCTCGGTGGAAAAACTGGCGAAATACTGCCGTATTACTTTTCCACGAAACCATGGCCGTGGAGATAACATCCATTCATAGAGACTCTGGCCCTGATACTTAACCAGATTTGCCAGGTTTAAGATATTTTCACCAAGTTACACCATAGACTTTTTCTGTCAATATTTCTCTAATGAATGAAAGGATGAGAAATAAAAGGGTATTTGGAAAACATCTGGTACAATATAGTAAAGGACAACATTCGGCTTTTGTAAAATCCGTCATATATTTTTACATATATCTATTCGGAATCAGATTTTTCACAAGGGAGGGGTAAATTATCGTTGGGAGGGGCTAAAAGTAAAAAGACTCTGATAAAGCTTCAGGGCAAGTGATGCAAGTAAGCCCCTTTCCACCGTGCTCATGCCACACCAATTCCATTACGCTCTGCTGAAATATCTTCCACCGATCAGATGCATAGCCACATCAATCTCCCCTCTCTCCATTATTCAGAATCTCACTCCGGTTTCTCCATCCCCTTCCTCTCAGAGTCACCGTGTTCTTTTTCAGCTCATTAGTGGCTTCCTCAGATTGCAGCTGTTGAACTTATTCTGGAGGGGAGGAGAGAATGAGGTGTGTGGGAGGAGGCGGATGAGTTTTTGAGAGACGTGAGATGAGACGAGTTTTCAAATGTGTAGCGAAGGAAGAGTCTGGATGATTGTGAAGGAGGACAAGGTAGTGTGGGAAGAGTGGGCCCGGTTGAGATACAATAAGAGAGGGGAGGGAGAGGTTTCGGGAGAAGAGGCTATGATTAGGTGAGGAAGAGAGTTCTGGAAGTGAGGACCGACAGGAGGTAGATGGTCTTGGACTAGCTTCGGGTACCTAACCCAAACCGCTAAAGAGAATCACTCTTATTACCCTCGCATTTTTTCTAGCTCCTTTTTTATGGCAGAAATGTTCCATTGTTCTCTCAGCGTGTGTTTTGCTTTCCTCGGTCCTCTCTCGATTTCTCCTCCCCCCCATGCCTTAATTTCCCATTGGATATAATTCCCTTTACCTTCTAAGCATACTAGTCGTACTATAGCCATCAACACCTTTTTGGTATAATGATGTTCCCAATTAAAGATGTAATCAAGGAATTTGTTAAATGTGATGAGGGAATTTCCAAACAAGCATGCATATGACATGGATAGGTTATCCGGCACTTTTTATAGGGGGAAGCTGAAAGGTTTACCTATTCCTGATAAGGTCATACAGTGTTATTTTCAATCTGTCTCTAATCCTCTTCTGCTACAAGTAATAACGATATTAAATCAGAAAAATTAATAGCACTTGGGTAATAAAACATCATTTTCAATTTTTTCGGTGACGAAAATACCGATATGATAAAGGGGGAAATATATATACGACTGGTTCACGAAAATAAATATGTCATTTAAGATAGGTAGTAACTTTAACATGACTGGCTCTCATTTTAGAGTATTACAATAGAGAGATTGAAGTTTCGGGTAAAATATTCATTAGTTTTTTTAAACGGATCCCGATACATATTTTTTTATAAACTAAAATTAAAAGTAAAATACCTTGTAAGAAAGGAACTTTTAAAATGGATAATTATACCAAATTTGAAATGCGAAGTCACACATAGTGAAGACATATTTCTACAATACTTCGATACGGGAATAAATACGGATCATTATGTATTTTTAGGCTATTACCTGAGCTATAAATGAGAGGTCTGGTTAGAAGTATAAACGTATTCCTTTATAAAAACGGATAATATTGACTTCTTTAACTCATACAAAAAATACAAACTTAAAGTATTAGCCTCTAAGGAGTACATCTAAAATATATCAATAGATGATCGATGTTTATTTGCATAACTCATCCCTCACTTAACCTCACGGTCGCTCAATCTTTTGGCTGTCAACTCCATCCCGCCCTTATCGGAAGCTTAGTTTCTCTATTTGAATATGTTTACTCTCGCTCGATCTCTCTCTCTCCGTAGCCCTCTCTTACTCGAGAACTCGCTCTCTTATACACTCTTTCTCTTTCTGGCTCCCTCCTCTCTCTATCTCTCTCGGACGTGGAATGGAAAAAATTTGAAATAGTTCCGACTATGTTTCCAGATGAATATTTTAGCGTCTGGAAAACCAGTGAGTTTCTCCGAAGCATTTATACTGCCACGCCTTATCATCCCACGTCATGTTCACAGTTATCTCACAGCCATCGAACGATTTTCATTTTTTTTTCGATTGGCTGCGGGTGCACTTCTGCATCAAATATTTCAAGCGAATATTTTACTCGCGGCGACACGAGAGTAAGTTGTTTTATCCGACGAACCCTCAAAGAAAATGATCCAATTGGGCTTTAGGAATATGGCTGACGCACCTTAGCACTTCCCTATGTGCATTCGTATAGATTGCCGAATTTTACGACATATCACCCAAGGGCTTTTATAACATGCTCATATTTTTACTCAATATTATTTTTCTCTATTTCATCGTCTTAAATTATTAGGAGAAAAAAAGCAAAATCATTCCATCCTAATCGATTTAATAATAACCACAGAAACAATTAGAAATGAGCTCACATACGGTTTTTCTTCTAAACTATTCAGTTAATACTTTCATGATTAAACCTTCTTAAAGATTTCACAGAGATCACCAAGGTTTATTTATTACCATTAATCGTACACAAGTAACAAATGTATGACGTACTCAATTCCATTGATATTTTTATTGTGATTTAATTCCAGATTTAACTGCTCTGAACTCACTCAATCTCTGATTAACCTCCTCCCATCGTCTCACCATGCGTAACAACAGAGGTGCAGAGCCAGAATTGGTTGTGAAATGAAATGAAAAAACTTAGTAATTCCACATAAAGAGGTTTATTGCACGACCCGGCTTTCGTCGGGTCGCGTCATCATCTGGTGATCATGATCGTCATTCTGATGATCAGGGGATCATCATCCTGAGACGCGACGAAACCTAGGCCGTGAATTAAACCCCTTTTTATGTGGAATTACAAAGTTTTTTATTTCATTTCATGATGGAAAAATTCCACCAAGTTACGCCTGAAACCATCGAGTTTATTAAATGCGGACTGACTAAATTAGCTAAAAATGCCAAAGCGTCAATTTTTCATTTTCAGCTTAATAAACTTGAAATTGAAACTATTCTTATATCTCACCTTCAACTTACTTTTGAATTTGAAATTTGATGATGATTTGAATTGTTGAAGCCATAGTCGACTTGTAATTACAATACTTTGGAAGTCGAAGTGGGGTTACATTATATACATTTTTAATAATGGAAATGTTCTCAAATTGATCCCTAAGACTCAATCGTATATGGAGTCAACTTTACCAGTTTAATTCTGTAGGAGCATGATTACTTAATTCGTACAAAGGCAGACCCTTATAACTAATGTCGGATTGCAAATATAAAAATATGTACACCGAACAAAGAAACTCACACTGAATTGTCAGTGACTACGTAACCACCTTCATCAGAAGGAAGATTCGGAATGAAATTCATTCCTATTCTTCCATCTGATGAATGTGTTTAAGCAACCACTGGATAGGGATTGGGAAACGGGGAAGGAGAAGTATAAAGTGATGGATAACATAAAAGTAGAAGGAAAATAAATAAATAATCTGATAGACGAGTAGTAGTATGATTTGTGCAAAGATATATGAAAAAAATATTCACAATTAGAATAAATATAATAAAAATAAATAAACTCATAATTAAAAACAAGACGAACACTTAAAAAAAGAGTAAAATATAAAGCAATAGCCTCAGGATTTTAGCCTAGTATTATTCCTAGGCTGTCCCTGATATTTTGCCTTAAATTAAAAATAAATAAAATGCACATAAGAAACTGGGTACTATATAAAAACTAAATTTTATTTTAAAATCCCGTCCCTTTTAAAAAAATAATGACGTCAGACCGTCAGGGTCGTCTCCCAGGATATATCCGAGAGAAGAGAGGAGGGGAAGAGGCACCCATGAGGAGACCTGCCGATGGGGCAGAAAAAAAGGTTTATTGATGACGACACGCGGAAAGTGAGACATGAACCATATCACCATCAGAGAAAAAACTGGCAGCAATGAAAATGTGGTGCTAAGAAGGAGTACTCCACAGACATGACGAAAAGGGAAGGCCACGAAATGCGTTTCTCGAATTAGAGGGAAACTGATAGAAAACACACTGAGGCATGACAGTTTAGTGAAAACCGTATTGGAAGGGAACATAGAAAGGAAGAACCCTATAGGTAGACCGACGATAGCATATGAGAAACATATAAAAGAGTGTGCTATAGTTAGGAGCTGCGAAGATATGAGGAGGCTGGCGGATGACAGCATAGCTTGGAGAGAGACACGACAGACAAAACAATTGTCGGACTGGAAACGTGGAATGGTGATCGATAAAAGGTGGCTGAGCACGTTCCGACACGTTGAGCCTCATTAATTTGATAGCCATTATGTAAGAACCAAAGAGAAAGTACACCTAAGAGCCGTCGTAAGAAAACCTTATGGATAGACTAAGACGAAAGGTAATAGAATAGATATTGAGACATTACAAGTGCTGAAAACCTAATTGGAAAGGATCCCACGGGAGTTAAACTCTAGAGATAGGACAAGGGTGGTGAGGCAGAATAACGGAGTGTGTTTGAGTTAGAAACTACAGGGGTGTTAGGAGATTGGCAGGTTGGTTTAGAGAGCTGTTGCAAATCAATTCTCGGATTCACAACTTGTGACGAAAAGTGTGTGTACGTATTTGGAAATAAGGAAAGGGATAGTTTCCACGCATCTACACGTTTCATGGAATTAAACAATGTATTTAAGTTAACATTTTTGTCACAGAATTCTAGCAAGTGACGACCTCCTCAGTGAATTAGTAAACAATATGGCGAGGAAAATTGAATGCACCGTTTCTAAAGAAAAAAAAAACTCTCTCGGTCAAGACCCGGGTCTTTCGACCAGTGGTCGAATGAGCAACCTTGGTTTCTCATCCGCCTGAATCACAGTACCAAAACACGCTTCTATCTAAAAATTTCCGTTCACCAATCAATCACCACCAATCAGGTTTCTAGTTTTTATTACCGATTTGATTAGACTATTTTTGATTAAAACTTTTCATTGATCGTTATCACACGGATCATGGTTATTAAACCGAAACTTAGTGTTTTTAATAGCCATCTAGAATTTCTCTTTACCCACTCTCATTACGCCAATCTTCCCCTCCTCTCTGTTGCAACTTCAAGACTGTTTCCTTTCAAGAACTACTTCTACCACTCTAGCCCTCCCTGTATCCGTTCCAACTCTATTGACCCTCGATATTCCCCCCCCCAACCATTTCCTGACTCTGTTTCTACGGTAGGTGGTCGAGACCACCTAAGTTCCTGTACATAAATAGAAGTATCGTCTGCTTTGAAAACTGTTTTTCGCTCACATTCATGAATATCTGGAATAATGACGGTCCCAGAGAAACGATTCACTAGAGCCATGTACAAAGTTTCGTTTATCATACGCGAGATAAAAATACTCGTACATATTTCCTTTTCACAAGTGCTTCACGCTCCCGCTTCAACAAGTGTGTAGTAATCGGGATTCCAATCATTCGGGAGAATTATTTTCCCTCCATTTCGGGTAATCGAGACATCTACTACGTTGTTTTTCCTGTTGTATACTTTGACGACTCATTTGGTACACTTATGAGTGTCTATTTAAAAGCGTCCACGGAAGACGAATCTTTAGAGATCTTCCGACAATTTTTTAATACTTTAACTCCTTGACTGTAGTGTTCATGCTTCAGGATAGTCCCATTCATACCTGTAACTTGCTTACGGGAAGTGGAGAAAGTATATCATCGCGAAATGGAAATTAGACGGAGAAATGGCATTGAAGGAACTAAAAACAAAGTCGATAAAATGGGTCTGATTGAGAGGATGGACACAAGAGAAGATGGAACGCGTGTGGGAGATCGCAGTTGGTACAAGGGCTGGTTGGCGGCGCCCCGCCCTGGGAGATACTATCGCGTGTCGAAAGGCGAAGGGATGACTGAAAAAAACTTGCTGGATTTAAGGCGGCAAGAAGGTAAAATAAAGATCTTATGAGAGATATAAATTCAATTTATAGATACTGAGAGACGATTACGCCTAGAATAACATTATCAACGAGTAAAAAGAGGCCCCTGAGAAAGGGCCTCAAGGGGACCGCACATTAGGGGCCGCCGCCACCGACTTGCATCCATCCGCACGATGCCACCGCACTTTGGGCTCCAGGAGGACGTTTATGTTAAGAGCTCCATTATGGACTCTATTTCGCATCCTCTCGTCTTCTTTAAGCCGGATATGCCTGTATCGACGGCATCACTGGAATGTAAATTCAAAATGCCATGATCACCATCTGCTTGTGGAATGACAGCGAAGGAAGATAAAGTTCTGCAGATCTAATTTCAAGTGAACACTTAAAGTCGTGTCACCGCTGAGCATCTGAGGCGAAGAACATGAAGTTTTCCGCGTTAAGTGTCGGTTGTTGATGTTTAATTATCTCATTGTACTTCAGAATGCTTAGCAAGAGAATCCGTAAATTGAGCAAAAAAAGACATCTCTCTAAATAAACAGAGAGAGAGGCGAAGAACTCATCCTAGAGAGTTACTTTTTTAATAAGTTGCTTTCCAGGGTTAATATGATGTGGAAGTTATCCATTAAATCCATTCATTACATGGGACATTTTTTCCTACACACTTCACTTTTAGCGTCATAATATGTTACTTGGCATGATTAAGAAATATTATTTTCACTGTCCAATTGAACAAGGAAGTACATCTAACTATATTGTCTAGATTGATAGAAGAAGTGAAGACTAATTTCTTGAGCATAAATTATTTTGAAAATCGTAATTTTGCATCCATATTCAACAAAAACTGACTTATTGACTTTTGGTGCAAGCGAATATTTCATCGCTTTACTAGCATGAAAATTAAGAAAAAATCAAAGTATTATAGTCATACTTTGAATTGTTTATGGGGAGTAAAATATTATATAACTTTATTGTTAAAATGCTTTGAATCAATAATTATACTCTGCAACTTCTACTTACAATAATTGGTAATGCTAAAAGCCAAGCGTGGTATTGGGTAATAAATCCAAAACATATCATATTTGTAGTTTTATTTCACTCTATAGTCTTGATTCTGGCTCCAATGCGTTATTCTCAAACGCCTTTTTCACTTTCCGTACAATAGGAGAAAGAGATAGGTTCCTAACCATCGAGATGAATGTATCGGTGTCTACTACGCAATTATTTTTGGATTTTACCAAAAACTGGAAAGAGAAAACATATTCGTGTACATGTTGGATTATTCCGCCTTTCGAGAGATTTTATCAAGAAACACCGATTGTCCCTGCTTTGAAGCAGAAGCATGGAATACTAAATTGAAAGTAAACATGCAGCTGCTTCCAGAAAAGAAAGATCGAAGTAGAAAAAGTCGTCACATTTGGGGTCGGTAGGAATGGCATGGCTGAAATGAGAGCTTGAGCAGAGACGAAGACATACGATAGGAGGAGATTGGAATGCAAGACATAATTGTGACTGAAAAAATTATGAAGCGACTAGGAGATAGAGTCTAGCGAGTCTAGAGAAAGGAAATATGACGTTATTTAATATAAATTAGATTGTAGAATATGAACATTGGATCTGAATTTAAGCAGTAATATTTATTCTTGAATTACTTTATATTTATATTCAAATTGTTATTTGTAAACAATGTTATATCTTATTTTTATTTCTGAAGTAATAAGGCCAATTTTTGATTGAGGAAAATAATTTCATGAAAATATTTCATAATGAACCCCTGGTTTTGGTTATATTCTAATTAGCCTATATGATCAATTGTTAACGAAAAAGTCTAAAATTTGCTCCAAATCTTCCATGAGTTTCAGTTATGAAATCACCTATTAATTTGAACAATTCCTATACCATATTCAAGGAAACAATAAATGTAGTATATCTTAATGAAGAGTGGGTTAACTGATACTGTCATTTAGCAAGTGCTAAAATCGAAGAATAGAGCTACTCGTCTTTATAAAATACAAATTCCAGGGAGAGAATAGAACCCGCGAACTAGAGGTTACACAGCCAGGTCTCCAACCACCAGACTACACCGAACAGTAAATTGTTGTAGGTGTATAGCCTTTCTTATACCTTTCTTATATAGGTAGTATCTTAGAAGAAAAAAACGGACCTAACTGTAGGGGCATTGAAAGAGGAATTGTGTAATCAACGGAAGTATTTACTAAAAGATGACGAGAACTTTAAATTTAAAGAAAAGCATGGAAAAAACTAATGGCATTCTGATGTTCCTATACCAGATCACTGCGGAAGGTAGACGAGCATAGATTAGAGACTTTTTGACATTTGGATGCTGCGCAGAATGAAGCCGTTGGATAATAATGGGCAGAGAAAATACCAAAAGATGAACTTCTAGGCTTGATTGGGGAGGTGAACTAGTTACTACGAGGGATGCGAAGAAGGCAGGAAGGGTATGCGGAAAAGATAATCGAAGTGACTTGGTTGTTAAATAGTGTGAATGCGGGTAGAATGAGTTGCAGTTGAGCCACAGACTTTGTGGAATTCCAGTATGCAAGGGAGATTAAAAATACTTTGCGTTTCCACAGGAAAAATTAATTTTATTTATTTCCGACAAGTTTCGATAAAATAGCATCTTCACCATAACCATACCATCTACCATAACTATGAAAATGCTATTGTAGCGAAACTAGTCGGAAATAAATAAAATTTCTTTTTCTTGTGGAAACGCAAGGTATTTTTAATTTCCCTTGCGGGTAGAATGGTTGATAATAGAGGCAGAGGTAGAAAATAAATAGGTAGGGTGGTTAGTAAGGATTAAGAGGGAGGATTAACTTAGGGTCTGAAGTGGTAATTCTTTGTGGGATTCCTCATAATTCTATTTTACTTGAAATATTATTAACAGCTTAACTTTAAATATTAAGAACAACTCGAAAATTCTTTTAGAAAAAAGTCCGAGGATTCATCTTAAATCCGAAAATCAATAATAAAAATTTTAATTACATCGATGTGCAACTGTAATCGTGAACCTGTTAGTTTCCTGAAAAATTTATTTTATCGTAAACATTTGGAAAATCTGGCCTTTCTATGGAATAATTATTTAGTTGAGTAGATAAAAGTTAAATTAGTTGTTGAGTTTTGAAGGTTGATTATAGATTGATATAAGGGTAATATCTTTAAAGAACCACAGTCGTGCATTTTGGACGAAGCAGAAAAGTTGTTGAGAAGATACGACAAAATAAAACAAAGGACAAAAGGATAAGGAAGAAAGCTTACGAAAGGGCAGGTCAAGTATCGGGAGGGAGAAAAACGTGTCGGCACCTCCTTAACAAAAGGCGGAAATTTTAAAAAGAATGAGGGAACTCTCCCAACCGCTGTCCAATAGCTCTCCTCATAAAACGGTCATCCTCCGGACTAGAAGCGCCCTTAACTCTCTAGAATACGATGCGTCTGCATATGAGGCAGGAGAAGAAAGTTCGCGCATGAACACACGTACGCATTTGTTGGTGCCGCCTCGGAGCCGAAGTGAGGCGGGAGCGTCGTGGAATGGGGAAGAATGATGGTAGCGTGAGGGGGCTGAGAAGGGAGAAACGCTCTCAGGGCGTGGACCTGACCTCCCCTCCTCCTCGAGATACCGGCGTCGACGCCCAAGGCGAACGGAGAATCATCCGAAAGGCGCCCTGTGGATGGATGTTGGAGGAGAGATTGTCGGTGGAGAAGGGCGGTGATTTCAACGAGTGGGAAAATAGGAGCAGGTTGGGATGGAAGGGGCGGGAGGGGAGAAGTGGGGAGGCACTCGGAAGTGGGGAGGTGGTTAAGGTCGGGGATTGCCGTGATGGAGTGGGTCTAGAGAGAGAAGGGAAGAGGGGGTGGACGGTTATGGGGAGGGAGGTGATGGCGTGCGGAAAAGAAATGGGGAGGGGGAGTGTTTTATGATGAAGATCCGCTGAAGGAGAAGGCGCCTACAGCTGAAGGGGAGCGCGAGCATTTGCGAACCCCTTCTCCCCCCCTTGCACGGTGGGCGGGCTTGAAGTTGTCGGGGGTGGTAGGGGGAAAGGGCGGTTGGCAATGAGGCGGCAAGGAACGTAACGGGAGGGTGCCTCAGCGATAGAAGAACAACTCCCTGATGTTTAAGGAAAAGGTCTTCTGAAATACGTGTGAAAGCAAGAGGGAAACTACATATGACCGCTTGATGGTTTGCTCTCGCAAAGATAAGATTTGTTGACGCGAAAAATGAAAACCTAGGCTATTTTTAACCTCATGAACAAAACGACCCCTAAGTCGAAGCTGCAATACCAACTGCATTTTATATGTATTTCCTAAAGCAAAACTGAAACTGTTGCAAAATATTGATATTTTGATTTGTTTTTAGTATTTCCAGCACTTAAATTCCACCGAAGACTAAAGAAAGCAAGCGTAAGTAAAGTTTTTAAAAAAGTCATAATTACGTAGAAAACCGAGGATCATCTAGGAACTTTTCCGAGTAGATCATGAGCATTAAATTTTCTTAGTAGCAGCATTTTTGCATATAGGGTGCATGGATGGCTGTGATCATTTAGCATCTCAAATCCAAGAAACACAATCGTAAGAAGGCAACACCCATTTAACCCACCCACAACTAACACGTTAGCTGGTGAGAGTGTTGGTTGGCATACATTTTACCCAGCAGGTTGGCACCAGTTACCCAGCAGGTTGGCATACATCCGGCCACGTTCTGGAGGCGGGGTAACGTCCTCGCCTACCAATCCGGATGTCGCGGGTTCGAACCACCGGCTAGCTGGATTTTTCATTCTCCACCTAGGACATGAATGTTTGTGTGTTATGTCCTCGTTATACGTTGTTATATTGTGCCACCGTAATTGGCTACGTGCTATGTTGGAAATGGGATAATAAAATAATAAATTTTCCTATTTGAAGAAGAAATTTTAGAAAAATATGAACAGACCTAATGTTCACATTTGACAAAAATACAGCGATTCAAATGATGATTGTTATTTGGATATTTTATCTACCATTTACTTCAGTCTTATGTGATTTGACTCTTTATCCTCGAGGTAAATTAACAGGAAGTTAACGGCGAACAAAGAGTAGTTCGAAAATTGTCTTATTTACGGAATCAGCACAAATATTATGTAGCAATTAGTAATTATGTTAATTACAGGTGATCCCATTAAAAACTTGTAGACTCTATTGCGCAAAACACAATTAGGCATGAAAAATAAAAAAGCATTTGTTGATGCAGCAAACCTCCAATCTCTTGGGAGCAACAATGCCTGCGATAGGTGAGGAAAAAAACAAAGTTTCTAAGGTAAACTGATTATATAAAAATTAATGACGAATTTTGGGTGATTACGCAATGTACTGAGTTTTTACAAAACCTCGGCTATCTGAGATGAAACATAAAACACACCTGTATTTATTTGGACATTCTCACGGCCAACAAAAAGAGATGTAAGATAAGTCCCGCCCGCCCGTTTACAATTGCAGTGGAATCTTTAATGTGTTAATCTTTTCTCAGGGCATACATTTTCGGTGGTTTTAGCTTCCGAGGAAATTCAAAGTTTGCCCTCAAGTTTTTACCCTCTCTTTCCAGTTGTGACTTAAAAATCGACACGAAGCAGACACGCCCGAATACCGTGCAGTAGGTACCACGTGTTTCACGGAGGTCCCTCGAGGCGGTCGCGTTTATCTTACACGAATCGAGAGATGGACGGGAGATAGGGCGGACGATAAGTTTTAAGACGGAACAG
>WURS02429377.1:0-15974 GCA_011762765.2 Rhinocypha anisoptera | reverse complement strand
TCCACTAGTGTTCGAACCAATATTATTTACATTGTGAACCTTTTCGAAGTGATTATATATATATATATACGAACACACACATATTAGCACATAGAAATAGGTAAAAAGAAAAACTCACATAACGGAGAATTTACCTATTTCTATGTATATGTGTGTATATATATATATATATTCTGCCGCGTATTCATTCGAGATAAAACCACGAATGCAAAAAACATTGCATTGTATTCCTGATGCCAGAAAATCATCCTTCACGTTTAAAATATCATCATCAATTACTGAATAAGTCTTCTTTCTTGGGGGTTTATCCTACGCGACGTGTATCCTGAATAAGTTTCTAATGTTCTACAAACACTTCTCGCGACACTGAACGTTACACCCATCTATCGGAAGTAAAAATGGGAAAGTGGGAGTTTGTATATCTCATTCACGAGCACAAGTTGCTGGCTCATGATAACAAGCTGATCCGTTGATGATCGTGGTCTCCTACTTTCAATTCCGTTTGTTTTGACGGCTCATTCCAAAAATTCCCGATTCAATCGCCTTCGCCCGGGGCCACTGGCACGCCATGACCTCATCCGCGCAAGAAAGCGCCTAGTGGAGATCCGACCCGCAACCAAATTAGTCGGTGGCCAACGATGTCCCGAGGATACGATGATTCAAAACCTTCGCAGAGATTCCTGCATTTTAAAATTAAGCATAGTATTTTTCAAAGCAGAGTTATCACTAAGAAATAACTTTTCCATTTCCTTATCTCCGCTAGTTTTTACAAAAGTCGGTCGATAAGAATTTTATCCATAGAAAAACCATCTGTGATACAGCCCTTCAAGATATGTTACCGCAAAACATTGATTTCTAAGATTTTAAATTTCCCGCTAGATCGTCCACTTAATACGTGTAATATACTGTGCATAATGCCATCCGATGGGAACTTATGTGTTTAATTATTATTTCGACATTTCGTGAAGAGCAAATGAATTTTTAGTCCTTTAAAAATTATTATTATGTGTCAACTCACTTTGCATGCACATCATAAACGGAAAGCATCCCCTATACGGTTATTTTTGAAATGAAAATTATTCCGTAATTATGAGAGAGAACACAACCTCCCATATTTTTTTATTTTCCCGGACATTATCATGAGAAGGGCAAAGTTTTATGAGAAAAATTATGAGGGCAACTGAATGAGATGATATTCTGCGATACAAAGTTTTTGATTCATTGTAATTGTCTTCATTAAGATGATAATATACGTTTTAGTCGGTTGATAATGGAGCATTCACCGTTTTCAATGACATACAAGTAATACAGTAAAACAGTAGCTCATAGAAATATGACCGACCAGTTTCACCATAGTACTTATCCGCGTCAAACTTTTACTACTAAGAAAAGTAAAGTAAATATGTGTTTTTTTATATCGAGTACGTTCACTTCCTGAAATCAGTTATTTTATTCGTACCGTATTTAAATAGGGATAACACATTTAAAGAAGGGTTTGAAGTGAAATGTTTTTTTAAAAGAACATCCAGTTATGTTCCTAACAAATATAGATTTGATAACTCACACCCATGTTTAGCTACGTAAAAGGACATTATTAGTTGTCATAAATAATACTAAATTTTCTTTGCAAGAGATCGAGATCACTACGAAATTAACATTGACGCAATAGATAAGACATTGGATTAACTATATTCTACAATTCCAAAGCATAATAAACATAGGTACATAAATACACTCCCAATATTGTATAAGGATATATTGATAACTAATCGTGGTGGTTGTTTAAATGTTTGCTCACAAATTGAACCATTTTTGTTTGTATTTTAAATATGATGAGGATCGGAGTGATTTCCGTTTGGAGTAATAATTAATTTATTTTTCCTGACTGCAGTAGAAGAGAGAACTTTGGGCGATAGAAGAGGTTAGGAAAGAACTGAGAATTTGAAACGTAACGCTGGCAAGAAGTATTTAAGGAAAGGGGGAAGGTATACGATATGTTCTTTTTTTCTTGAGTTTATCCAAAATCCCCCTTTTAAATGGTATAATACCAGTCACCATCAAATATCATCGAGACTAAAAAAGTACATCTTGATCCATCATGTACTCGGAGACCGTTCAAAATCGTCACGATTCGTCCTCAATCGAAAGACAGGTTTGCTGTAGCTATACCAAACCAACCTATAACCTGTCAAACTCTTTATAAATTCGTAGCTCCTAATTCCTAAATTCTGGATTATTTGTTTATCATTTGGCATCCTTGGACTACCTCAAGGATTCTACCATCTTATTATTACAATCAGGCCTCAGTATCGTATATGTTCTATTGATTTTCCTCATTTTTTTGAGTAACTCCAGGACATAAGATTCTCCTTTCACTGGCTCTTCGGAGGCCTTCCGTATTGGCCATTCGGTCTATCCATGTAACTTTCAACGTACCTACTCCTTCAGCACCACATATTCATTGCCTCCAATCTTATTTCACGTCCATGCCTAACTTCCGTCTTCAAGTATGTTCCTTATACGTGTCTGCAACGTCAAAATTATTTGTACCAATCTCCTCCTCGGGAGTAATCCAAATAACGCCGCACACTTCCAAATTTACGTCTTTATTCTCTCGTTTATCACTTCACAAACACCCCACTTCGCTCTCAACAGTACCAGCTATTCCTCCACACAACAATCCCCTCTCTTCCCCTTACACAAACACCAAACAAAAACTTTCCAAAAATCAACCATTCCAAAATTCTACACCACATCAACAACAATGAAACAAATGGCCAGTACACAACATCACAACAATAGGCCAGCAATACGCTAGACGTCACAAGCCCTATAATCTTTCCCATTTTCATCCATGTTATCAAATGAACATTCCGAGACTTATTATAGCAGTCTATGATCCTTTATTTATGTACAGTGAGATAGAAAAATATCCCAGTAAGCGGCGCCACTTTCGCGCCCGCAGGCGAAATTAAATTTTATCTTTTACTGTGTGATTCTCTGGTCTACACTGTGTCAAGATCTTTTCAAATAGGAAGGCGTTTCTAGATTCGTCGTTCATGCGTGGGTGGGAAGTGGCTGATTTTTCACCTGTGGCGCTCTTTGCGTTGGGAGCCTTGGGAGCAAAGGGTGAAGCACCCCGGCGAATCTTCCGAACGAGCCCTGCTCGAATCCTTAAAGAGCGTTCCCCGGTCCACCTATGGTCTTAATTCATCGGATGTGCATGAGCGTTCATTTAAACCTTTCTTGATAATTTCTAGAAAAAGAAATCATTTTTAAATCTCGCTGCATAATGTTTTTGTTTTGTGGAATTTGCAATATACCTCTTAGAAACTGATTTGATTACAACCCATACAACTTAAGTTATTATATTATTATTTGTAAATATTAAATATGAAATTCTATCATGATATTTTTCTTGATCGACTAGAAAAAAAATTCTAGTAATCAAAAACCTCTTAAACGATCTCATAGCGTGAGCTGATTATTTTAACATGCTCTCGGGGAAATGGGAGTATTTCGAAAAATTAAATGCATTCAGAGTTCTCATATCACTCATCTCTTGACCACAGACTGTATGGTATAGCGTGATACTTGGAAATAGGGTTTTTAAAAAAATTAGCGACGACCACCTTCACGATTTCCCTTCTTGAAAGGGGCAAATGTTCTTTAGTAAAATCTCGGACGTGGGGTTTGTTTTGCACCTAAGGCCTGTGCAAAGAGCGTTGAGCACAGAGCAAAAGCGAACGAATTCCTACTCAGGCTTGAACAATAAATCTAACGCCTTCCTTCCTATTCGAAATTCCCTTCTCACATTCTAGACCAGAAAATCGCATAGGAACAGATAAAACGTTTAATTCACCTCCGGGTGCGAAAGTGTCGCGGTTCACCTTTGTTTTGGGATACTTTCATATTCTACTGTAAATCTGTTCCACTTAATAATTTCACTACATGTGTCACAGTGATAAACATTCGAATGAGAGTCGATTACAGGAAGCTGACGTGTAGAGTTGAGTAGACGAATATCCCGCCGAAAAAATGGGTAACAATGGCAAATAATACTGTATCAAAAAAATAAGGTGAATTAATTATTTAAAATTCGCGGGAATTATGAAAGCATACAATTATTTTTTTGTATGTTGGAAGTACTGTCCTTGATATCTTTACACAGTTTTAAGTCAACATATTCAATTGTTGGAGAGTTACATGTGTTTTTATAAACATACAAAAGTTAGTTTGTCGATTTACACTGTCTAATTTTGCCGAGCAAAGAATTTGCATTAAATTTTGTTTAAAGAATGAATATTCTGCCGCGGAAACGTTGAGGGTGTTACAGAAAGCCTTTGGTGTTGAAGCTATGTTTCAAAAAAATGTTTACAAGTTGTAGAAAGAATTTAAAGAAGGCAGAGAAAGCGTTGACGTTGAACAGTGTCCTGGACGACCACCAACGTCAACTGATGAACAAATCTCGTTTGGTTTCAAAAACGCATAAAAAAAACAAAAAACCCATACCGTTCTGCAACCACCGTATTCGCCTGACTTAGCACCGAGTGACTTCTGGATATTCCCTAAACTCAAGAGACCACTCCGTGGACACCGTTTCAACTCTATCGAGGAAATAAAATCAATTTCTCGGAAATAAAATAAATCGCTTTAAATAAATAAATTTCAGATTGGAAAAGCTTACCTGCAAAGCTTTTTGAGCCCTTTCCTAGTACCATCAACATTTTTAATGGGAAATGCAGGAAACTTATAATATAACTATTGTATTCCTCTCTAGGTATTTAGATAATTTGTTTGATTATTTGTTTGATGAATGAAATGATCTTGAGTGAGCTGTGAAGGGATTGTTTTTATGTACGTTTTTCGATGCATCGCTGTATGTTTTCTTCTTAAAATTATTTACTTTTCTATATCCTGTCTTCCTTCCGCGATTTTTTTTATATAAATGTTATTTTTGCAAGTAATTGTTGCAATAATTTGTGTAAGTTTGTGATTAATGTAAATTTATGTTACCACCTGCCCAGATGGTCAACTTGTAACTAATTTATAATAAATAATAAAATAAATAATGAAAGGCGAATCGACGAAAGCATTGAAGACCATACCGGAAAAACTTTTCGGACTGTTTCTGGCAAAAATGTTGGCATAAGTGCATTTTGTATCGGGTGGGGATCACTTTGAAGGCGACGACATTGATTTGGAAGAATAAATAATTTTTTTCTTTTTTAAAACAAATTCACCTTATTTTTTGGAAACAGTAGTGCGCGAAATAAGGCAGTAGTACAGGCCAACTTTCCGTGATATTAATGGGGGGCCGACAGAACGACTCCCCCTGCCGCGAAGGGTTTCGCGTACAGTTTTCCGAGGGAAGATTCCGATTCCACCTCCCCCCACACACATACGAGTCGTCGATGTTCACCCCCCTCCGGATCCACGGGCGGACAAATCTACGGGGGGGAGGCTGGGGGAAGTATCCTCGCGGCAGGGCAGGGTGCAACGCCCCGGGGTCAGAGCCGCGCGCTCGGGAGTGGGTTCGGGAGGGGGAGTGTTATGCGCCGTCCCACCCTAATCCTCCCCCATCCTCTCCTCGCGACGCTCGGACGAGTTTCGATCAACAGAGGGGGCAGACGACATCTCACGCCCAGGGCTTTGTGGTAACGTAACGCCCCGACGGGAAGAAAAATGTGAGATTTCGAAAGCCAGAGAGATAGTCGAACTTGGATGGAACGATACGGGACCGCGTCGTTGGGGTCGTTCTGAAGCCCACTTTGGTCATCCGTAGTTTACACTTCTAAGGAGTTATAGGACCAGAGGCCTGTTAGGAAGGCGGCATTATTGAGACGTCGAAAAAAACCTTTTCTAAGCAATCACACATATTAGTGTGGTCTTGCAGCATCCGAATGCCTCTAAAGAATTCTTTTGGAACTCTTAAACCTTTTTGACAAGTAACGTGGAATATTTGTAAAATATTCGTGGAAATGAGGTCTAGGGGCTCACCCCATTTTATTCTAGTTTTTTTTTAACGAAATAATTTTATTTATCACATTACTTTTCATTTATGTTTATTAAACACATATACCTACTTGCAAATTGATTGGTTTTTAGTATCATAACCGCTAGCTTATCATTATAAGTGATTAAATAGAATGGCAAGATAGAAATGAACAAAAATATCCAATTGTAACAAAATAGTACTTATTCCAAATTTAGGAGCATATTCGCAATGAAATTCGTGGAGATTTATGTAACATTGTCAAATATCATTAAAAATTAAATCTAAATAAAAAATTTAACTAATAACGAGAAAGTAAAAATATGTATTAAAATACACAGTTCAATCTTAGAGGGTACAAAAAATACTATAATTCTTAGAAATAACGTTCGTGATAATTTTCAATATCCTAGCAGTCTCAAAGACCGCATGTCACTGATTAAGGGTTTTAGTAACAGTGTTTAAAAAAAATTAATTTCGGAAAGCGTTTTCACTAAATCTCTACAGAGTCTTCTTTATGTGACTCGGTGTAATGTTTTGTGACGCAAAATAACTATGCTTGTCGACGCACACGTAAAACGCAACTAACTAGCCAGCCGCAGCCTGATTCTTTTCAAACTTTGACGTCTGAAATGCGCGAAGGGCAACTGTTTCAGAAATACATGCAGGAAGCTCAGTTTTCTATAATGCGATACATGATACTAGTATCCGAGAAGGGATAAGACGATTGAAAGCAATGAAGACGTCGAGGAATGAAGGGAAAAATTAGACGTTTAGACAAATTTACAGTAAAATATATATTTGGACACAAAAATAAAGTGTAATCGATGAATGACTATAGATACAAGGGAGGCGGAAAATATATATTTGGACACGACAATAGACAGCGTAATCGATGAATGAATATATATATATATATATATATATATATTATTCAAAGGAGGCGGGAAATATATATTTAACACAACAAAAAGCAGTGAAATTGATGGATGAATGTGTCATGCCATAGAGAAATAGAGGTGGCAAGTAGAGAAGTAGAGAAGACAAGGCAAGAATGGATCATAAATAATCAGCACGAATCGTAGACAAACATCATAAGAAAAATCTGGGAAGTGAGGAGACTGGCCGATAACAGGTAAGCTTCGGAATCTACGGCACATCAATCCTTGGAAGAACTCATTGCGAAGATAAAGTTAGTCTTTAAAATAATAGCAACTGTGTTTCACGACACACTTCATTTTACAGACCGCAATTTCAACGCATACCGGCCGGTGACGGAACGGAGTCACTCCACGGAAAAGGTAAAGAGATTTTATAATGACACATGCAGTTACATAGGGTTTCCACGTATTTTTCATCTCCTGTCATTCAAAACTTTCGCTCCTGCCCTCCGCCAGGAACGGCGACGAGTGGCGCAAGTCCCGACCGAATCCTTCCTCTCCTCCTCGGCATCCCCTCACGATGCTCGATTTCCCGAGGGGAACCTTTTCCTTCCAGTTGAGAGCGCGCACGACCTAACACAGACACACGCACACACCCGCGCCCCTCCGTTCAAGGAGAGAGGAGACGCAGTGGGAGCGGGCGTTTAACGGGGGAAATTAAACCTCAATCAAATTTCAGGGGAGAGATTTGTTTCGGCTGTTCCAGGTGCTTACTTTTCACATGCCATTCGCGAGAAACAAAAAATAATGTGTTAAAAAAGGCAAACTGTGCACAAGGAAACGAATGTTTAACACGCTAACATATGCATGGAAAATAAAAAGAAAATGCGGTGGCCGAAATAAAGTGATTGAAAACGTAACTATTTAAAAATAAAATCTAGTTAAAAAAAATAAAAAAGCCAAAAACCGTGATTAGACAAAATTGCATTAGTCTCCACAATTAAAATATTTACGACCATAGATATTTATAAATTTTCCATATTTATTTATTTATTTTAAGTTTAAGGGTGCAGAGACACCTATTTTTATTTACATAATTGATGTTTATTCATTTTCTATAATTTTATGCTTAGAATGTTGACTCTTGATTTATTAAAATTGGTGAATTTCAACCCAATGCAGCACCAAAAGAAAAGATGTACCGGAATATAATCTACAACCCTCAATTACACGAATCTATTAAACTTAAGTATTAACTACTAAATTAAGGTTCGCATCGGCTCAGTACAATAATACTAACGCCTACAACTACGAAATCGCCTGCAATTCGTCGCAAGGGCGCACGTGTGGCATGGGGTGAGTGAGCGTGATAATTTGTGAGAATATAATTGGAAAGAATCTTGGGAGTGAAGAGCCGCCCTAGAGATTGGCCAGGGATACTGTCTGAGACAGATATTTTGAGAATTTCTACGTCTAAGTAATGCCTTGCAAGCCACCGCAAGGGAGTGTGGCAGGGGGTGAGTGAGCCATCACCTGGCATGCATTCCCAGATGCACATATTAGATATAATACACATGCAGAGAAACCACTATCATGCAAATATTTCAATGACGAAAGAAAATACATGTCATTCGGGAACAGAATCAATTAACATTTAATTTTTAAAACAGCATGAAAGATAGTATACATATATACTCTTATTTCCCTAACTATTATCTCCAAGCGTGTAGTCATATTTATTTTGATCTCTTTATGTTCGTGGAAAAAATGACATTGTATATCTATCTGTTCGACAGTCTATCTCTAGTTAGACAATCTCTCTGATTTGATGTACGTCATCTGATCTACCGTAGTATGTCGGGGCTCGTAATATATTTTTTACATCTTCGCCGAAGTGATCTGCCTGAAATCTGCATGATATATTTAACCTGTACTTCAACCTACGCTTAGCAAGTAGTTCCCAGCCTAATTTCTCCAATAAGCTTGTCACACTGCTACGTTGGTCGTAACATCTAGCTGCTCTATGCTGCACTCGATCTAACTACAAAACCAGTCCTGTCTCATGAGGGTCCCACACATTTGAGGAGTATTCGAGATGAGGCCCGACTAATAAAAAGTAACCGCGTTCCTTTACCGTCTCGTTACGTTTCCCTAGTGTTCGTCTTACGAATCACAACTTTTTATTTGCTATTTCCACAAATTTCCCAAACATGTTTTCCCCACGACATATCTTTCGTTATCGTTACACCTAAATATTTCGTACACTCTAGGTTAGTTAATTTTTTAAAATCTAGTGGAGGTACAAAGTTTTTGTTGTTAATCATATTCATGGATTTTCATAACTTTGAGCCTAATGCCATAGTATTCATCAAAGACGAACCACGAGAAAGTAATCGAACGGGAGCCGAGAGTCTAATATGCACCATCGACACAGCCGTCCCCCGGTCCCTCCGCCCATCTTTCTACTTCTACGTATTACCATGCAAGCAGCAGCAAGGGCGTGTGGCAGGGGGTATCCATACATTCACTACCACACGCGAGTGTTTGAAATTATTCTCAAGAAAGGAAACTACTCGCAAGGTAAACATTCATGACAAAACATCACTCACATCACGCGGGAACAATACCAAACCACATACAATCAACATACATGCAAAATAAATGCAAAATATATGCACTACCTTTCGTACTTAACCCTAAGACCATGAATATTTTGATCTGTAATCGGATGAGGGAAAAATGACATTTTAAATCCATCCGTTCTATCTATCTCCCCGATTTTATGTGCGTTATCTGATCTACCGTAGTATGAAGGGATTTGCAAAATGAATGACTTTACACTCTTCATTGAAGTAGTCCGCTTCAAATTTACCCAGTAAATTTAACCGATATTTTAGCCTACGATCAACGAATGACTCCCTACCTAACATGTACAATAACATCGTTACAGGGACACGGTGATCATAACAACCCTTCACAAATCTATATGCTCTACGTTGCACTTGATCTAATTGCAAAACCAATCCTGCCTCATGAGGATCCCACATACCCGAATCACACTCAAGATGAGGGCCAACAAGCACAAAATAACAGCGCTCTTTTACCTTCAAGTGAACTCATTTGGATTCGCTCCGGCCCGCAAACGAACGAAACCCTTCGCTCCATCACTCGTGGGCGCGGCTCACAAGTGACAGAGCAAAGGGTTTCAGAAGCAGCCCAACGCTTTCTTTCTTTTTTTTTTAGAGCGGACGGATTCCAATTTCGGCTCGACCCCAGACGCCCAAGTGCCCTCACTCTCCTTTATAGGTTCGCATTGGCCTCCGTGCACTCTCGTACGTTCGCAGTAACCACGAGCACCACCTGTGCATACTGGTTTCAATCGCGTATGGACGGCCGGTTCGGACCGCGATTCGTTTACGGATCGTGGGAAAGAAGCTCGTTAGACTTTCACCCGTCTTAAAACGGACGAGCCAGCTAATTACCCCACATAAGCTTTCGGCCTCCCCAATGAAATGAGGGGGGGGGATTGTCACGAACCCTCGCGTTTTTGGAAAGTGTGGCCGGGCGACAGTGAGAACAACTTCACTGGATTCCGTGGATTGGCGGTCATGGGGCCATGACCACACCGCGACATCCGGTGGGGGTGGACCGGAGCAGTGCGTTTCCAACGCGGGGGCGTGGGACGTTTACGATAAGGATGTATGGAATATACAACCCTAGTCAAAAGTTACTGATTCGACCCCAAGCGATTGCGTGCTTTGATATCGTGCTTTCTGTTTTCTATATTTACGAAGAGCATCTGAATCAAATTGATTTTAGTTATTTTTAGATTTAGAGACTTTATTAGTACTTTATGTATTTTTTAGGCAGATGGATTCGATATTCACATCAATTTTAAGCTCAATTTTAAGCTTAAGAACCCTCTATTGACTTCGGTGACCAACCTATGGACTTGAAATATCTAAAATGGTACATCTCAAATTTTTATTTGTTTTATTGTGATTCTTTCTTAAAACTAACTAATATGTTTATCGAAAACAGTTTTACTGTTTAAATTACTTGTTTTGTGATCATAAATTAAAAAAAAAACAAACTGATTTCTTATGCCAAACAATCTGGATACGTCGCATATATTACAAAGATCGAAGTTTCAGGCGTGATGATGATGTAGTAACATCGAAACCTGGTCGAAATAAACCTATATTTTTGTGGAAAATTGCTCTAATTTACTCAACACGTCGCATATACTCATACGCTGTCAGCACTGCACTATGAAGGTGGACGCTAACTCGTTAGTTTTTTCAAATGGAAATAAAAATTCTTCGTTTTAGCTATGAACAATAAAATATATTGTACTTATTATTGATTGAAAAGAAATGTCAAGTGACAAGCATTACTTTTGGAAAGGATTGAGAATATATATCAACCAGGAATATCACAGAGTTGAAATGAGTTCGACTTTGCCACGTTTATGCCTTGCGATTGAAGAAAAGCGTAGAGTAGCTGCAATTTATTATAAATATTTCGTGTACTCTTATTGGTGATATCAAATTATAACACAATTATTTATTGCCCGTAAATGTTTAAATGGTTTAATTTTTCCTTTAAGTTTGTAATATCACATCAAATCAGCCATTTCCCATAAGAGTGCATGTTAGTTTCAAACTTTGACATCTTTCGAAAGATCTTTTGAATCGTTTTGAAATTTGGCAGGTTAGTTACTCATAATAAGTAGAAGATCCAACCAAAGTTTCCTCGATTTGCCATTATTTCAACTTATAGCTAATACTTAAGGGGAGCGACCGAAATCCATCAGAGTAAAAGCGAAAAATGAAAAGGGAGTTGCATGAGAACGAAAAATTTCGAGCCACAGTTGACGGGAGTGCCTGCTGCGAATCAGTTTCGGAATCGGGATATCGAATGGGCGTGGGGTGATTAAGGGTGTGCGTCGAAAATCTGTGACAATGAGATGAGGGAAGCGTTCGGATTGCACATTACCGAAACAATAACTTGCGGCGTGACACACGTGATGCTCCTTGCTCCCTGACCCGCCTTTAATGGCCGTGATTCGCCCATAATTTTCGTGTTTCGGTGCCCGGGGTATTCATCCTGGTTCGGTGGACGCTTGCTCTTCTTCCTCCACGGACGAGATACCATCTCTAGCTTGAGAAAGTTATCATTATTGATATCCGCCATCAAATATCCACGTCCCGTCTCCGCTTTCTCGTGATGTCATTGTTTTCGAATTTTCCGTTCTCTGGAAGCAGTCGAACCATTTTCCTCCCTTCTTTGTCTCTTCTCATTCACTTTCCTCACAACACAACCTCCTTTCTAGGTTCAATTCAGTGGACGTGTCCTGCTCAGTCCCAGTTCTCCATTCTCCAGAGTCGTAGGACTGTCCTCTTTTCTTCAATATTATTCGAAACGTCTTCTATGGGTCTCCAATTTGAAAGGTGTCGCCTACTAAACAATGTGACGATTGCGGTAGCCACGGCACAAAAAGTACTTCTCTTCGTTAGAGTGTGAAGGTAGATAAACAAGTAAATAAATAAGGCAGTCAGAAGAAAAAATATTTGTAAAATAAAAGAGTATCTTTACGGATGAGAGAGGAGAGAAAAGTGACTGTCGAGGGTAAATCGATGAGCGCATGACGTTACCATTTGATTGAGATGGATGGGAAATTCTTCAAGATGAAACGTAAAGGGTAAAAATTCCTCAATGAAACACAGACCAACTATGGTAATGGGTGAAAAGTTGGTTTTATCCGAGGGTTGAATCTGTGAGAGAAAAATTGCAAAAAGTTCCGTGAATGGCACCATGATTTTCTTTTTGTGGTTTGCGCTTGTTGCCACGACTAGAAAGCAAAGAATGGAAGTCGGCAATAATGGTTTCTGGCACTTTTCTTACAGGAAGTGAGGACCTCAGCAAAAAATGTAAGCTAATTTTAATTTTTTTTTGTCCCAAACCTTTGAATACTCTGCACGAAATGCGAGAATTCTCTCTCCCGCTTCAGAAAAGTCACGAAGAAGGAAATTTGAAACATTCAACGTCCAACGAAAATGGAGCCCCGCCATATTCACTTGTAGATTGAAGCACGGAAATTGTCTAATCGGCGCCCTTCTGTTGATGGTGCTGCCTGCTTTTAGCGTCCCCTAATCATTTTAATAACGAGAAAAATGCCTTTATTTTGACTCGACAAGTGAGATATAATTATTACATAAAAAAGTTAAAACTTAAGGTTTTCCTTAGTGTACACCACAAATTTTCAGTGGCAGCTCTTAAAACGCTATAAATTGATGGATTTGAAATCAATAAACGTGTTCAAAATAGTGAAAAGAGAAACATTATGAACAATGTTTTTCGTTTTAGTATGCTTAGGGATACCCCTGTATTAACTAATGCACTGAAGCTTACTCTTACAATGCTCTACCACCAGGAACATGAAGCAGTCCCGAATCCTGATATATCCAGATATCTTTCTCACCTTTTTTACTATCCTGTCGAAGAGTGATAAAATACCGTGAAAAAGGATCTGAGGCAAGACAATACGGAAAGGTTTATGAATTTCTGCATCCTCATAATTAGCGAGGATGGTACGCAAGGGAGAAATTGATGATCCTATCAGCATTTTCAGCATAATTTACGGACGCAAGGCAGGGATGATAAAAGTTTTGAAAAAGCGAGTTATTAGCACGAGGTAAACATTCTGAAACCGGATAGAGCGGGTGACCAGAAGGATCTCGGGTACTTTTAGATGACTACTCGCCTCTGGGAACGAGGGAAACTATTGAACTCGTTAAGTTGTCTGAAGTAATAATAAGTTTGGCAAATACGGCTCGAGGTTTTCCTTCGCGGCTCCATAAAACTTTTACAAGCCCCTTTATCGCGGCGTCTCAGGTGTTGGAAAGGTGGTTAAAAAAAAATACGGCTCGAAAAATAGATTTGGGGCGAAGGGGTCAAGCAAGGGACAAGGTCGTCCGAGTCGGGATGGTAACTTAATGTACCTAACGAACGAACGAATGAATGAATGGAGGGATTACATTAAATCGAGACGAATGCGGGTATAAAGTTTTATTAGACGCCCTACAGTTTTAAGTGTCACGTCGTAATCCGGATTTAACAGATCGTCCACCAATCTCGTTCGAGTCGAGGGTGGGGAAGGGGGACGGACGAAGGGAGGGAACGAAATGCCTGCACAAACTGGTGTTGAGTCGACACTCAGACGGGGAAGTTCTGCATATCTAAGGTCGGGGCGTAGAGCGATCCACCTGCGCCTTCCTCCCGACTCTCATGAGGCCCGGAGGAACGTCGGAGTCTCCAGTGCAAAACCTGTCTCCTCCGGAAACCGAACTCCAACACCTCGGCACGTCCTGCGAACCGCTCCCCGCCTTGGAGACAGTTTCCATGCGGAGAAACCAGGCAATTATGAGTCCGTCGACTTTTAAGCGGCGTGGAGACGGAGGGACACTCCAAAACGGTTTCGGTCTTCATTTGGGCACCCCTGTCACATTAGTGTTTTTATCCCATGGCAGAAGTGTTGACATTTATCATTTTACTCGTGTTCGACTATTATGAGTAATTAAACCCGTGGGAAGAAAAATAATTAGTTTCCGCGTTATCTGGATCACTAAGTGCCGAACCGATTAAATCTCTTCCGTTTCCATCTGCCTTGCTCCATTTTCTTTCGTCTTAATTGTATTTTGTTCTTACGAAAACATCAACCCATAACGAGTTTTCACCTAGACGGGACATTTTCTACATGGCATTAAATGAACGTGCTAGTATTTCTTTGTGTGGGTTCATTGAACTCTTGGAAAGTTTAAATTTCACCTCGCTAATACTGCTAAATCTACCGCGATTAACACTTTACGGACTACTAAGGCTTTGGTGTCCATTTAAAAGTGTAGTCACCTTTCATCACAATCGATATAATTCTAAATGGTTAAGACACTTTGATCATTAAGCAAATCGTTTTCTCCGATCCGATGGCAATTTTTATGCGAAATATCTCACCAAGATTTTTATTATGTGTTAATATAGTTAAGTAAGAATATATGTGTTATGACTAATCGATATATCTTCATTGCAAGATGACATTGCGCCATTTTCATGGTTATTTTAATCCATTTAGACGCCTTACGATTCGGGAGTATATCCGAACATAATATCCTTTTCCCAGACATGAAACATTTTCTATTTGACGGAAATTTTGGAAAATCGAATAGTAGTAGTAGTATTTTTTTTGTTTATAGGGTGCTTCGACGGCTATGGTCACTTCACACCTCTTAAGGTCACAGAGAAAACCCTTCTGGACTCGGAAACTCGAGCGTCTCAGTAATGTTCCAGAGTCTGGATATGCACCGAAATGTAATCATTTCAATCGATTTCGCAAAAAAATAAGCCGGAATCGTCACATTTAAAGCGTCTGGTTCACTCTTGAGGGGGTTTTACATCTCCCAATCTCTTTTTTAACACACTGTATAGTTCATCGCTAAAATGAGCCACCATAGCTTCACTAGTTTTTACATATTTTTAGGGACTCATATGAGCCTAAACTTCCTTCTTCCCTTCCATTCCCACCCTTGTTTACCCTCACTCCCGGTCTAGAGAGATTGATATTAGTGCTGACCAGACTCGAAACAAAACCATTAAAAAAACGAGCGCTGGAAACCTTGGACGGGAAAAATAAAGCTATGCGTGCGGACTATGTTAGGTTTATTACTATCTCTTGAAATAGTGAAGTTGAGTCAGGCTCAGGACGTTACAAAAATACGACTTTAAAGCTGTACCCTTGAGAGAGAGAGAGAGAGAGAGAGAGATTCGAAACATGAGAAGCAAGAAGACCACCGACCATCAGTATAACTGTGGCGACTCTCGACTTAGAAGACAACGACTGTGCCGGGGGGATCCAGGAATGGTACATCTTCATGGAAACACATCTTTCCCGATTTGGCCGCTTCCGAGAGAATCGAATCGGAGGAGTGGACACAATCCTTACTTTAACGAGCCACTTGGTCGGTTTTAAGTGTTCTCCGTGAGTCAATGCCCTTTTCCCGGACCGACTTCCCATGCATGCCTCCCGGGCTCCCTTCCTATCC
>WURS02429366.1:0-15974 GCA_011762765.2 Rhinocypha anisoptera | reverse complement strand
ACAAAATCTCATGGTCAAACAAACTGAAGGAGATCCTTTGGAGCCAGTACCAATTTGTAGTCATGAAATACACAGTGGCAATGAAAAAGTATAAAGTGATGTGATTATCCCTAACTCAGAAAGAAAAGAAGATCTCCTCCAAGTCTTGAATACTTTGCATCATTTCAATTTATTTTATGAAGTTAGTGACAATTTTCTAGAGAAATTGAATAAGATTGAAAAAATAATTCTCTCGAAACTGGAGCATTTAAAAGTGCAGACAAATATCACTGATTTTTTTAGATTAACATAATTTTTCAAAATGAAATTTGCAGATGAATTTTTTTTTTTTCATTTGAATCCACTTGTCTGATATATCACTATATATTTTAATGTGCTAAACTTTCCTTTAGTGATCTCCAGAAGTTCTCTGATATTGATTAATGTTTTATGTCTAAACTATATTCAAATTTTATCTCTGAATACAATTTATACTTTCCCTTCAGATACACATGATTTCTAACTATATACTTGACAAAGATAATTTGAAATTCTCCACTTATACTATTCTCTGAGAAGTAATTAACCGTTATTGGTTTTCAAAAATTTTGTTTAACTATATACTTCTCTGAAATACAACTAGCTTCATTAGAAGCTAGTTGTATTTCCAGTCACTGAATACTATGTGCATAAATGATCTCTGTGCAATGAAAATAGTTATATTTCCAAGGATATAGCGTTATATTATGATGCATTACAAAATCTTACCACATTTATCGAAATCAGCCATTATCTTGATTTTACATAATTTGATTTTATAAAACACCAACAATTTGGGTCCCTAGGTATTATGTAAAATCAAGATTCTACTGTAGTTACTTTTGTTTTTCACATAAAAACCGATTGGATCAATTCTAGTCTATACTATAAACAAAATGTTCGGTGTATTTAATCTTCATTACAGGCAATATTTGTTATATGACTTAAATTTAAATGAATAATTATAGTGCAATACAAAGGTGAGTCAAAAACTAATCCTAATTCATGTTCAGACACTGTCATTCTTGAAGCTGGAGCTCTAGATATGCCGATTTCACTTGTCATACCACATCGAATATTGTGCCACATATCATGAACAAACACCTTTTGCTGTATTGTTTCAGTATTTGTGAATCCACATCAATTGGGTTTTCACTGTCACTGTTTAAAAATAATTCTTTCTTATTTAGATGAGGTCTCAATGTGCATGACATCTAGCAGCCTAGCATGGCAAGATTCTGTATGCTTGAGTACATAATAATAAAACTCCATATTAGATAAAATTCACTGAAGAGGCCATTAATTGGTGGAATTCCATGATAAAAACAATCTTGGTTTTAATAACATTGTACATTTCTACAAGAAATTGATATTTCAACAGTTTTATGGAAATATGCTAATTATTTAAAAACCAATATTGTTTTTTTATATTGGATCATAATGTCCTTTAGAATTTTTTGACCATATTTAGTGTTACATTTTGGCTCATCCTTGTATCCACTTTTTGCAGTTAAACTTACCATTAAATATCTCAGGATGTTGAAAGCTGTTTTTTGTTGCTTTAAACCAAATGTAAATAGGGTGTTTGAAATCAATGACATGGGGAAGAATAGGATAATTTTTAGAAGTAGTTCATAGCATCTGATTTAAATTTACCTATCTGTAGAAAACCTTTAATGATGATATATGAATTTATTAAAATGTATAATGTATAAATAGAAATTTATTTTAGTTTTACTTTGAAATCATTATATTTAACTTGTTTTGCAGGAGCAGGTTTATAATTGACAGTTATCATAATTTCTCATTGTATGGGTAACAGTCTGGAGCTGGAACTTATAAAGATTGAGAAATTTCTGAGCAATTAAAAATTCCAATCTGCAGCTACATTCTAGGGATCAATATTTTCAATAGAAAATGGAACATGGCAACCCTTCCTTTCAATTACTTACGCCATATAGCACCTCTTAAATAAGTCTGAGTATTTTCTAGTCAGTTGCCCATTAATGAACTTGTTATTGGAAAGAATATCAATGCATTGTTATAACATATAATTCAATAGAAATACTCTTTAGAGTCATTAATCAATCTCTATATTTCTAGGAAACTTTTAAGAATCTCCTATATTGGTTCATGAAGTTGTTTATGAAAAACTACTAATTTTTAGCAGCTTTACTGCTTCATTTTTCATGCCTTGCTAATTTTTAGTGAATAGTTGTTTTCATGAAAATTTTTAAGAATTCACTCAGTATATGTGTGAGGTTTTATCAGAATTCCTCACAGTTTAACTGAGGGGTTTTGATTAACATTACTATATATGGTCCAAAAATGAAAGTATTGTATTTAATCAGAACTAAATCTTTTGGGTTTCTCACTTATGCATAAGTAATCGATGGTTATTCCGAAGTTCTGTTTAATTACATTATTATTGTGATATTTATAAATAGTATGCATGAACTGGTCATAATTGGTTGTTATAATCCAAAGACATCCATGTTTTACATAAATCATAATTTGGAACATTTTTCAGATTTCAATTCAAAATACTCTTTTAAACACTTCTGAAGGTAGTCTCAAAATTATCTTACATGAGTTTCAGAAATATTTTCACTATAATGAAGTGGTTACAGGTAACCTAGATTAAGATGTAAGAAAAACTAATATTGAATATGGAAATTTATTCTTTAAAATTTGGTGTCTGGAGAAAAAGATTAAACAAAGACTTGAGATGCCTGTATAGGCTTGCATTGAGAAATTATCCTGGCAAACAAATTCCATATTAAATGTGATAGGAGAAAAAAGGAAGTAGTTACGACAAATAACAGGAAATAGATAGCGATTAAAGGACGGGTTGACAGCATGTAAAGGTGGTGGTCAAAGTTTTAGCAGAGGGTGTAAGCATATTGTAAGCAGAGGGTGTAAGCAGATTTTCAGTTAGGCTTTTTGGGGTAGAAATTATAATGCACTGTAGTTGATAATACTGTACAAAACAATAGAATTTAGTTAGTTGATAGTGTTGGCCGTTACATGGTGGAAATGAATCATCATAGCAAAATGGAAAAACCAACTTGGTAAATTTTTCACAATTTAAATTGTGGAAATTTACCAAGTTGGTTTTTTCATTTCGCTACTAATAGAATTTAGGTTTAGTATTCTGTCACAGAATAAGTTCTTCACTGTATTACAGTTTTATGCACCCTCCAAAACATAACTCAGATTGATAGAATTATAATGATGGGCAATGTATAGTTGGTCAAACCTTAAAATTTGTAGTCTAACTAATTTTTTTGGAAGAGTACAGAACGTGAAAAATTTCAGCTACAGCAATTTTTTTGGGATAGTCCTAATATAAAAAAACCTTTTTACGAATAAGTGTGTAGTGTCAATGTATTTTCCTTCTATATACTTCCTCTGCATATTCCTCCTATTGAGAAGGTCTTTAAATATGGCTCCAGTAATGTGTTGTGGCTATATGTACTTGTGGAAAGGATGTTTAATTGTTTTTAATTATTTATGCTTTATTGTTAGTTTAGCAGTAGTGCACGTACCTGTTATAAAAATATGCATGCCCAAGCTCTAGTAATATCTCTGTTTGGTTTTCCTTTTATTCAGCTAATTGTTATTTGGCTTCATAAATTACAGTGTCCATGAGTAATGGAAGTGTTATGAGTATATTTTTAATTACAATAATCATTAGGACCACAAGCCATATCCTTCAATCCTATAGTTTCTAAGAACTAAATAGTATAATTTTTTTCAATTGATTTTTTCTTCGCAAGTCTCATGAGCTTACTCATGTATTTATATTTTTTAATATTCTTGCAAGACCCTAGTTAAAATGTATATATATGTATATAATTAAATATTTGAGCAATAAAATGTATTCTTAAGTATGAAATTTTTAATATGGGGTGGCATTATTTGGTTATAGTATATCGTTATTTAATTTACTTTTGGTAAAAGTACTTGAATTTATTTTTTGTTTTAATTAAAGTTATACATAGAAAGAGATCAGGATCCCATTGTATCAGTTTGTCTTCATTCTATTAGTGAATGTTTTCTGTACTGCTTCCTAGACATGGAAATTTTCTTGTCCCCAGGCAAATCATCTTTTTCCCATGAGTGTCTTTTGTATTGCTCATTCTTTGGGTAATGATATCACCTTCGATGTTATTCACATAACTCCATAGCATGAGTGTTTACTGTGGTATTCAATAAGACATGAACTTTATGGTGATTTATGTTCACTTGGTGCTAATTATTTTTGTTGTGATTTTCATGAATATCCTGCAGCAGGCAGGCAACTGATATTGGTTAACTTAACTTTTTCCTTAGATATAGATTAAAGATTTAATACAATTGTGGTATATGTTGTTAAGCTCTGTATTTTAATATTTTGCAAGGAGTTAAAGGATTTAACTGAAAATGTATAATAAAATATTTCCCTCCCTCACAGAGTTATTTTATTTTTTTCTGGAAATAAATATAAAATTTTAAATTATGTGTATGCAAATGTATCCGTTCAATTTATCATAGTATTGCATTGTTTTTTATTCTTTTTAACAAATACTCTCCATTCATATTTTTAGGTGGCTGCAAATAGAGTGCCGCATGGTAGAACTTGATGCCTTTATCAGATCCAACATGAGCTTGAATACTGCAGATTGTGACAAAGCAATTTATTATATGGATGAGATGGACAAGTTAACAATTTCTCCACTCATGTTAAAGAAAAATCCAATGGTGGTACAGAGTGCCAGGATGGTAATTAAACATTCTTTTCCTGTTCACAAAGCATTTTAACTAGATAATTATCAAATTTTTATTAGAAATTTGTTCCATTGCCATAATATATTTTAAAAGCTCAATCTATAATGATTGATTTTTCTTACCCTACAAGAGATCCATTTGAAAATATCGAACTAGTTACTGTTGTTAGATATTTCACTCAGTATTCCACTATTTTTCATTATTCATTCTCATGATTTCCAAATAAAATAGTAAAAAAAGAAAAATATGCATATATTTCTGGTGTTTAAATTTTTCTTCTAATTGTAGCACATTTAGTTTTAACAACATATTTGGATCATATAGATCTGTGGTTCTTAACGGGCTTACTACCACCCACCAGTGAGCACTGAGAAGTCTGAGGGGGAGTTGATGACCCTCCCTTGAGCAACTGGTGAATCTGAAAGCCACTTTTATATTTTCATTTAATAGCACACCAAAAACAGTAGAAATGCTTTTAAACTGCATCCCACGAATAAAATAAAATAATAACAAGTATAACAAAGGCTAAGTAGAATAATATTGTCTTTGTTTTATTATAAAATGATTTTGAAATTTTGTCCTTTTTCAATATTAAGCATGTACAATATAGTTTACTCAAGGGGGGTGCTATTGATTAATTCACAGGTAAAGTGGGCTCTAATTCAAAAGCAGTTGGGAACCTATGATGGACATTACATTTTATCAAAATTAATTTAAATGCCCACTATAGTGACTTTGTTCTTTGTATAAATTTGTTTTACATTTTAAATGATAATGTACCTCTTCTTTTATTTCTGACACTTTCAGTTAAGGTTTTATGTTGGAAACCACAACAAATGGTCTATGACAAATCAGGAGAAGGTAAGTTTGATGATCTCTACAGGTAGAATATTTCTTTTACTTTCCTACCCACAATGATCTTAAGTAATTCTAAGTGTTCTCCATTTCAGGCCGAGTTTGTTCAAAAAACAGCTATTATCCGAGCTAAAGCAGAGCACTTATTTAGTAAATTCAAGGTTTGTTATTGCATTATATTACCTGTGTGGTTCTATTTTTTATTGTAGAGTCCATAGATGGCTATACTCATTTAGCACCTCTTCACTTCAAATCATAGAAAATACCCTATTGAACAAACACAACACCCATGCCCTAGGAGGGAATCAAACCCACAACCTTGGGTTAGCTGGTGACCATATACATATGCCCAGGCTAACATGGCTGGCTAGTTTAAATCAAGCTATGGAGTAATTCTGTCAGCAAATAATGCTCAAAGGCCATCTAACTATGATAAAATGTTCTAAAATTCTCTATGGCAACCTCCATTGTTGATCATCTTGATCAAATCGGGTATCTTTGGTTGCTCCTGTCATTGTCTCTTAGGGACCAACTTTGCTCTCACTTTCCTCATTTATACAACTTTTGTGATGACCTTGTGGACAGTGGTTTTCATTATTCCCAATGTTTCTGATATCAACCGGACACTGGGTTACCTTTCTGAATCCAAAAATCCTTTAACATGACTCACATTGTCCATTTCAGTTTTGTGTTGACCATCCTTATTTCCATGCCATCCTTTAACATCCTCACTGTAGACATTATGTACCATAGAAACCATATCAGTACCAGATTTGCTAAGTTTCATATAAAACTTAATCATGTAACACTGTTCCATAGCACATAATTAATAAGATAGTCTTTCTCCTTTTAATTACATGTGAAATACCTACATTCTAACTTATCTTATACATGAAAAACAAAACAGAAAAACACAATTGTTAGTAAAATTCTAAGTAACTTTATATTTAGTAATGTTGTACTTTATTTGGATGTATTTCCTAGGTCAAATTGCTTTTGACATATGTAGAAATAATTATTATCATTGTAATTTGAACTTCAAATGAAACCAGTTTCTCATAGTCATCAGTATTGGGTTTTCGCGCTGATTTTTACCTTTATTTTTCAGGCTGCATTTGTTGTACCTGAAGGTAAACCTTTCATTAAAGCTTTTGGAGAGCAAGTAGAAGTCTTCCAGGAAGTGACTAAACATTTAACCAGGGAACAGAAATATGCCTTGGTTTATGACCCTGCTGGTTAGTACAGTTCATAAATTAAGCAATGTTAACAATTTGACATGTCTATTGAAGTCATTTTAGGTTTTTCCACTGGGGTTTCAGCAGCCAAAGTTTCAACTGCTAACTTTTCAGTTACTTACTTTTTACAGAAATAATAGTGACAAATATATAAACAAGGTACCAAGAGCTATAAAAATTTCAGCTTTTGAAACCCTGACCCAGGGGAAAACCAATGAAAACTTCTTGAAAGTCATGCACCAGGAAAACAAATCTTACTAATTTTACATGTCATGTGTAGCCTACATCTTAAGAAGTAGCCTGCAGCAGATTCCTGAATGGCTGGAGTCAGTAAGGGTATGCAGCCATAATAACATGTCTCAAATCACTTAACCCCTCCATACGGTCCTGCGTACCCAGTACACATAATTAAATCACTGTATGCCACCGTCATGCCTACCCAGTATGTTCCCTGCACTTCCATTTTCAATAATTTTTCTCAGTCAGAAATAACATTTTAAATTCAGTTGATTTAAGTGTTTTGATTTTTATTTTAATGTTGCAATTAAATTTCCTTTCAAACCCATGAATAATCATATGGTCTTCAAAATCATCAACTTCCTTCTTTCGTACATTCATCAAAAAGGTTGCTTATTCTGCTGGTAGCATATCAAGTGGGTCAGCACTTTAAGGATGAATTATAATATCTGCCCATTTAGTTCTCTCCTTTCAATGTCTCTATTCTTTGTGCATTTTCACCTGCAATCATAAGTGAAGGGGCCATGTGCTTTGCTCTGCATTTCTTTGTTCGAGCTTTCATGTACTCTTTGAAGATAAAGTTCCCTCTAAACAATCAGCATAAACTGGGCCCCTTCATAGTCTTAGTTAATTTCTTGATGCAGTCTCAAAACCAAGCATTTCAGTCTACTGGAATTTTTCAATTTGTGTCATGTCCTTTCAGGTTGTGTGGTGTCGTTTTCCATGTGTTTCTTTAATTCAAGTGGTTATTATAACATTTTTATTAACTCCCTTTTGTCTGTTTGTTTGTTTGTCTGTTCAGGTCTAAGTTGGGAATCGTTTTTAAACCAACTTCACTTTGAGCTAGAGACTTGGAACTTTAAATATAACTCAGAACTGGATGACAATGCAATCATATCTAATGATATACATATATGAACACACATGAATATATTAAGATATATACATATTTCCATGCGATGTGGAAGGCAATGGCCGAAGGGTCCGCAGTACAATACACACTAAATTCCTCATCCTACTCAGGCATCACGTTGACTTGGCTGTAGTGTGGGGGATTACCGTCCAGCAGTTGTGGGCTCAATCCTCACAGGGTTTAAATTTTTTTTGCAGCAATCAAATGTGAATTTTTCAGGGCTGTTGAGGGATCATTGAAAAAGTTGGAAAAAGAATAATACAATTTTATTTCCAATACCTCCTCGGCGTCGCTGGAAGAAAATCATATTCCCGTGGTGGGAAATGAGTTACCTCCAGGAGAAAAATTATAAAAGTGTAAGATCCCAGCACATCCTCCACCAATGTGGGGATTGTCTGTGTCTCACCTGATGACGGCGACCAAATATGGGGGTATCGGGTAACGTCAACATTGTAACTGCGATGGCTACACTGTGGCCAAGGATTGTGACGGGGAAATGTCGACGAGGGAGAGAGGAGGATGGCGGGACAAGCAGCAGTTGGGTATGGATCGTGAAAGCGCAAGCAATAGACGTGTTTTCTGAGAACTGTTCTTTGGTCATCTTCCCTCGGTTCCCAGCTTCTCCTTTGACGGCTGATGGAAACTTGGCATATGCACTCCACCTTTTTCATTTTAAATTTTACATTTATTTCAAAACTATTAAAATTCACAATCACAAATTTTCAGGACAAACTGAATGGGTTTATAAATCTATACGAGGATAAGAGAAATTATTTCATACTTTCTAGTCAGTTTTAAAAATGCGATTTTTTAATTATTTTAATTTTATATATTTTTTATAAATAGCTAACCCTATACGAGTTTCAACAATTAGAATAGAATTGCCGTTTCCAGGTGACAAGAAAATAATTAAAATATTACTTCTGCGAGTGATTCTCACGATGGTGTTAAGTTCAGAAAGTGATGGAGAAAGTATACACCAGTGATCACTTTGAAATTGATACAATGCAACCCATTTATAATGAAATTGAGGATACTGAAGAAGCAGAAAGCTCTGTGTCGGAGAGTGCTGGAGTTTACTTAGGTATTAAAAAAATTTTCGTTGCTGGTCTCTGACCTCAAATCAAAGCCAAGAGGTTGTTCAGTGTTGAAGATATTTTCCAGTTATTTGTTGAGAAAGAATTCGTTCATAGTATTGTTCACGAAGCAAATCATTATGCTGAGCAACAGATTTCATGAAGTGAGCCCCCATTTCCAAAAGAGGTCAAGAATTATCATTTGTGGTGGGTTTGTGCTAGGATTGTTTTGAAACTTATCGCACGAAGTAAAACTGATTAGGTAGCCTCGTTCTAACATTTTCATACTATCATTTAAACAAAGAGTTTCCGCATAAAATGGTTACATAATAATCTCTCACAGGCGAATTAATAGATGAAATTATGAATTTCATATTATCGAGACAGGTGATCATACCAAATGTATCCATATGATTATGAAATATTTAGTGAATTTTAGCTTTTAATTATTAACAAAATGCATAATAAAATAAGATTTGGTGCTTTCCCGGCAAATGATGAAAGTGAAGTCTTCTCAGGTTCTCCACCAGGTCAAGGGCTCCATTGCGGCCGATGTTTTAACTCTTGACTTGAGGGTCATCATCAGGGCTGATAAGCGCCAATACTGTTTCTATGCCGTCTTATAAACAATTTTCCGGGGGTCAGGTGACTCTAGATCCGAGCTACTCCCTCAGCAATGCAGGGAAGCCATGAATAAGGAACATCCAAGATGGGAGAAAGGTTAAGCAGCGCAGCAGCCAATCAGGAGGAACCTCCAACACAAGCTCCCACACGCAACAATCATGAGTCACCTGACCCTCGGAAAATTTTTTATAAGATGGCATAGAAGCAGTATTGGCACACATCAGCCCAGATGATGACCCTCGAGTCGAGAGTTGAAACGTCAGCCAGAATGGAACCCTTGACCCGGTTGAGAGCCCAAGAAGAGTTCACATAAAATGAATAATACTTTAAAGATGGCTATATATATTTTTTTTATTGTTCCATCTTAAACACTAAATTTTATCTGTAGTATTCAGAGAATGAGATAAAAATAATAAATATAGATAGGAATCGTTTAAAAAATTATCTTGAATGTTATAAATTATTGAATGATAGAATACCAAAAGGGCGAATTCATTTAAAACTCCTCCGACCTGTGGAATGGGTCTTAATAAAATGGAAATTCACACATCAGGGTAGAGGGGCCAGTTCCTTTCCCTCTGCCGCCTGTGGTTTCCTATGAAGATGTGGTACCCAAAAAATCACTCAGCAGCCTTGGTTTAGCTGGACATGTCCAGAGTCATCACCAGGTCTCGAACCCGAGTCCCCCGGTCAGTAGCCAAGCACTCTACCCACTGTGCTACCACAGCCTGTGAAAATATTCCTGCAAAGAAAAAATTTAATAGCTTTCAGCTCTACTTGTTAGAATTCCTTCATGCTGAAAGAACAAAGAAGAACAAAAAAAATCTGGAATTCGATGTTTAAATATTATTTATTGCAACCATGGTTTCACCATAGAGATGATGCTGTACTCTGGTGAAATTACAGTGATAGTAAACAAAATTGAAACTCCAGTGTTTCAGTTCTCTTCTGTTCCTTCAATGAATTTTCACCTGTGTTGAACATCTTAATGTGGTATATTAAAATATTATTAAATATTTATAATTGTGTCATTTAGGCCTACCAGAGCATGGTTAGCTTTAGCTGCAATCAGAACCAGCATGCATACTATGCTTTTACAAAATTTTAATAATAATATTTGTCTTCCAGCCTGATAAACTGCAAAAGTAATTTTTTACATATCCAATTACATAAATAACTAATTATTCAGAGTAACCTTCATGGCGACTTCTTACTAAGTATTTAACAGTTTTACAGAGTTATTCTGAAGATATCTAAAAACCAACTTTTTAAATACTATTAATGCCTCTTTTTTATGCAGAGGTAAATGATTAGATAATATTATACTCATAGGACCTGGGCCATAAGATACTTATGCTCATTTATAAGAATGATGTGTCATTTAAGATTCAGTTACTTATTTTTTGCATAAAGAAATTAATTCTGCATTTGCACTCTCTGTGCTTTAATTCTTGTTTTTGTTTCTCTGTCACAATTTAGACCAAGGCAAAGAAAATAACTATTGCCCCTGTGTGTCATTCATGCGTGTGCCTATGAATTTATAACTGCTTCACAGAATGCCTAAGGGTTCTTTGAGTTTCAATGAAGATGGCCGTAGTCAACTTAGGATAGAAATAGGAATTATTAAAATTTCCTTGTAGGATAATTATTTCACACAGTTCCATTTTGTTGAACCAGAAACAAAGATATGTACCGTTAAAGTCAGTAAAGAGCCTCTGTTACATGATTGGATTAAGTTAGTGAGATGTTATGTACTATGTTCACTCTGAAAGTGGTCATGAGTGCAAGATGGTCTCATGTTAAAGAATAAAAATATGTATATTTTTGTTTTATTTGTTGTTGATCTGCTTTGTCGAAAGAATCAAATTGACATTTCCAGTTGGCATAATTTGAATAGTTATTAACTGGAGTGATCAATTAACTGTTGAATAATGAAGCCATCATTATTTTGTTGTCATATTTTTCAAGTAATTTCTTATTGTTATTTATTATCAAATATATACTAGCAATGCATGCTCATTTATGATGTTGTTTGACATGTGACAAAGTTAAACATGAATAAAATACAGTGAATATTTCAAGTTCTTATTAATTGTATCAAGTGAAGCAAACGTTAAGCCAATTCTGTTGCTTTGATATTTTGCAGTGCCTCCCAATGAATCTAAGAAATTTGCACAGCAAGTGATTTTTGATGCTGTAGACGGAGTGGAATTCAAACGGAAAGACAAGAATGATACAGTGAAAGCTAAAGATGACTCACGTAGAAGCAAAACTGACACTTGGAAAGGCAAGGAAAACGAAGTTTATAAGAAGGATAAGGAAGTGACCCAAGGAGATGAACAAGAATCAGGGAACAATCAGGGGCAGAAAAGTTCAAGGAAAAGTGGAACAAATTCTGGTCAGAAGAGTACACCGACATCAGATGATGCGTCAAAGAGTGCTTCACCAGAGGATCAGCAAGGACACAGAATCAACTCTCTGGAGGTAAAAGTTTCATGGCCCAGTGACAAAATATGTATGTGGGCTACTGTCTAATTAATCAGCATATTCCGATGGTTCATATCTCCTCACCAGGTCACAAACCTAGCATTTTTTTATTTCTGAAGCAATACTTTATTAACTTCCCAGTTACTCTGTTTTAGTCTTAGTTCATACTCTGCATTTCCATTCTTCTATAGTTTCTCTGTTACAATTTAGACCCAGCCAAAGTAAATACTTACTGTCCCTGTGTGTGTCATCCATATTTGTACCTATGTGTTTATAACTGCTTCACAGAAATCAGTATGGGTTCTTTGAATGTTAGTGGAGTTGGCCACAGCTTAATATAACTTTGTAAACAAAAAATTTTAGTTTCATACATCGGCTGCAATAAATGCAACATGTTAATATTTTTATTTTTGCTGTTTTGTTTTCCCATATGGAAAGTTCCTTATATTGTACTGTTCTAAGTTAAATATTACTTGATACCACAGCAAAAATTAAAATTTAATAGAATATTGACTTTGCTTTCATATATTACCGTATTTACCCAAATATTCGACGCACCCCTTTTTCTGAGTCTATATTTTGAAAAAAATCCTAGTTTTATTTTATGGTAAATATGGTTTTAAAAAAATTTATAACAAGTGTTTAATTACCTTATGTACCTGATTACAACAGAAACCTGGATTTACACAACACATAGGCACCTGAATTATCGGTATTTTATAAAATCAAATTATGTAAAACTGAGATGTCTAATTTTGATAAATGTGTTAAGACTTATGCATCATAATAAAATGCTGTACTCTTGGCCAGTATATCTATTGTAAAAACAAAGAGATACATATATTTTTGTTATTTATATTTTATGTATGCATATATTCAGAAAATTGCAAACAAAACTTTTAATTATAACAAGCTCGGTCTGACTCAGAAAAGTATTATCAGTACTTTGTAATGACCTGGAATAATCCTATCCCTGGGGTCAATTTTTGTTTCATCATGATTCTTTTGTGTCTGAAAAATATTTTTCTGCATGCTGAAAAACTCACAGTGAAATCCGTGTAAGTAGGGCGATTGAATAGAAAAATCGAAATATTGTACATAACACTTTTTTGCACAGAGTGGTGCCTGTCTGGTGAGAAAGTTGTCAATTCTTTTGTTCAATTCGTTGTTCATAAAAGTTCATATTTTAAAGTGTGCACGTAGCATGCAAGACCATCTTTTATAATTATTGCACTGAAAATCATCATTTATTCTGAGAAAAGGAACAACGTACTCCGTATTTTTTTTTCCACTTGATTTTTAATTTGGTACAACTAGTTTCAATGCTACGGCGTCATCATCAGGTACCTATTTATTTATTATCATCATTTATTCTTTTGTAATTACACTGTATTCTCAAGCACCTTAATTTTGGGAGCTTCTTCAGTTTATTTCCTTTAATTTTTTACTAACCAAAACCCTGTATCAAATTCCGCTGAACAACATGCACTGGAATGACAACCGCTCATGGGAGACCCAAAAGACAGCTTCTCACTCAGTACAGCTGATGAGGTTCCTATCCTCACAGCTATCCTTCTTATGCTTCCTATTGCAAGGCCTGTACCTTCTCCTTAAGAACTAGTTGTGGCATAGTATTTGTCCTAAACAAGTACACACCTGCAACCCATGATTGAATAACGTAATGACATACGTTAAAGTAAAATAATAATGTAAACTACTAAGAATTCAGGCAGTAATTTGTTACCATTGAATTACATATTAGTGTATGGAATTACTTTAAATTTAATCAATGACTGACATTAAAAAGATTCTTCTAGATTTTGCTGATGTTTCATTAAGTTCTGTTGTTTTGTTTCGTAAAAATGAATTAAAACTTCCGCTTGGGAATTAAAACAGCCTTACGTAAAACATCAAATTTACATATTCAAATAGTAACGCCATAAAAATACTTAAAAAATTGACCAGGACCATGTCGTCACGTGCGTAAAATCAGTGTACATAAAATCATGATTCTACTCTAAAATAAGACGAACTCACATTTTTTTTAGGCTAAATTGGGGGAAAAACTCATCTTATACTGGGTGATTCTTTATGTAGTTTAAAATTACAATCATTTGTAGTTATTTATTGAAATCGGAGGTCGTGGTAGCCCAGTGGGTAGAGTGCTTGGCTACTGACCGGGTGACACGGGTTCGAGACCCAGTGACGACTCCGGACACCTCCAGCTAAACCCAAGCTGAGAGATTTTTCGTGTGAATTTCCACATGCCATGGGCTTAGTACTTGGTGAGCTCTATCCTCACTTAACATACCAACCTTCGTGTTGCATACTGTGGTTGGTTTTTGAAATCGCATACAGACTTAGTTAATATGTCATTATATTGCAAAACACTTCAATTTTTAACTCACATAGTTTGTAGTTGCACAGTTGACCACCACGCTGCACCACCGGTCAATCATTGGAAATGGTGTCTTTCACTGATGTGGAAAGAGCGAAGTTTTGGTTTGAAGAAACCATGTCAGCAACAAGTGCACAGCGTAAGTTTTGCACAGAATTTGGCAAAGACCCACCAAGTAGGCCAACAGTGTACAAATGGCACCAGATATTTGTCGAAACAGGTTGTACTGTGCGACACACAAAGGCTCCAGACCGCTCACCGGTGGCTGGTGATGTGATGGAAGCAATTAGGGAGAGTTTAGTCTGCAGTCCTCGAAAATCTGCATGGTGTGTATCACGCGAAACTGGTATCCCTCAGACCACTGTTTGGCGTGTGTTACGTCGACGTTTAGCCATGAAGTCATACCATTGTAAACTACATAAAGAATTACCCTGTATTTGGCCAAATACACAACTTTGACTATTTGAGCATCCTTCAATTTTTTATGGTTCACACAATTAAACTGTCTTGGAAAAGAATATTGGGGCAAATGCATTGTTCGATGAACATCACTATGAAGGTTATTAAATCTTGAAATTTTTCTAGCAAATACACAATTTTTAATAAAATAATTCTTGCTATTTTTGGTTAATACAGTGCATGGCTTTAATATTTTCCTCTTTAAAAATATTCAGTTCATAATATTGGCACTTTTTGTTTAAATTTAATCAAGCATTGAATATTTTTCTGTTTATTGGTAAGTTTAATGTAAATTAATAAGTATTGGAAGTTCATAAAAGTTTATTATAAATTACTTCCCTTTTCAGGTAAGTTCCATTCTTTGAATGTTTTGGTCATATTTGAATTGTAAATCTCAAATATGTGGATTGTGCATGAAACTCTTTAAAAGTTTGACATTTCATAGGTATAAATGGAGATATCCATAATTTAAGAATGTTCTAGGAAACAGAAAGATTTGTTTTTGTAATATTAATACCAGAAAGTATCTCCAAATTTTCCAATATGTGTTTATAAATAATCCTTTATTAACCCATTAAATCTTAATACTCACTTAAGAGTTCAATGGAACAAACTTGACAATCTTATAGCAGAAAATGCTAATAAAATATTAACTGAATTAACTATTTTGGTGATATGCTAAAACTTATTCTCTTCTTTGACTTACCATGGAGCAAATCATTTTGAAATGTGATTGGTTGAAATGAATTTACTGTGCTAGTTATTTAAAAATTTGAGGAATAAAGAGTTAATGGAATATAACCATCTTAGAAAAAACCTGATGATGCCGTAGCGTTGAAACTAGTTGTACCAAATTAAAAATCAAGTGGAAAAATACGGAGTACGTTATTCCTTTTCTCAGA
>WURS02429355.1:0-15975 GCA_011762765.2 Rhinocypha anisoptera | reverse complement strand
GATGCTGTGTTACGGCGAAACCTGGTCGTGTTAATAAAGTTATTATTTTTTATGTGGAATTGCTGTGTCTTTCTATATCTCCATCATGAGAGAATTCCACCAATTCCTGAAACCGTCTCTTCTTCATTCTAATGTCTCTAATTATTTGTTGTAATATATATGGCCTCTAGGCCTCCCCCTTGGGGTCTTCCCTTCGATTTTTTCTGATATATATATATATATACACACACATTCAAATAATAGGAAATAAGGAAAGGGAAAACATAAAAGGGCGAACACAAAGTGTGGTAGAAAACATTTGATGACCTCTGATCTGCGGTCGAAGCCACTCTGCCAAGAGCTGAAAGCATATTTACCTGACAAAATCATGTGTGAGGAGAGAGTTCTCGATGGTGGAATTAGTTAAAGCACTCCCTAATCGGCAATTGGATAAATCCGATGTTCGAGTCCCGGCTGAGGACAAAACTTTTTCTCATATCAATTTGTCAGTTTCAATAAAATATTTCTACTACACTTTGTGTTCGTCCTTTTGTGTGTTCCCTTTCCTTATTTCTTATTATTTGAATGTGTATTTTCGCCATATGGCGGTAGTTTCTGTATGAATGTGTCCAAGCCACCTAACTATATGAAAATACTTGTGAGTTTTCTTTTTTATGTATTATATGTTTAGTACGTCACACCGACGACAAAACGTATGAGTGTCAGTGTTTGTATCTTTCTCAATATTATATATTATATCTCAATATTATATATATTGTTAAGTAATTTTTGTATAATTTACATGCTTGAGAGGTATTTCATTACTCTTTCTTAATTGGACCTACTCGGAAAAAATAATTATTATCGCAGTTAGTCAAAAGGCGTATAGACGAGGCTTTTCGATGGTCACGGAAGACTTTTTTTTTCATCCTTTCACGAAATTTACTTGTCACGTCGTTATTTATAATGAGAGGATAAATGTTTATTTATTAATGAATGCAGATTACGTTATGTATGACATTAATGTAGTTTAGATTAAGCTGGTGTTGTCATTGCCGGCCAGGATAAACTTAGGACATACTTGTAAATCAGGCCCATTAGTCATACTAAAGCGAGCCTGGTGTTGACTTGGATTAAAGAAGGAATAATTTGGAATTAAGAAGTTGAGCGTAATTGAATCCAGGATAATATGAATGCGTCGCCGACTGTAACCCAAGTGTAATTTACATTTAAGATTCAATGATAAATTGTGTCTGCTTCTCTTATCAAACGAACGTGGCTTCTGAAATTTAATCTTCCAAGGGAAATAGTGATTCTTATCGTCGCCACGTATATAATTAGGCAACATTCTGATGATAAAAGCTTGCGATTAAGGTATTTATTACAGGATTGAACATTTTATTATTTCCAGCTATGATTCGGACATCTTTCTTTTATTTGAATGATAGGTGCGTTTTCTATCAATCATGCTTTGTGTGAACTTTCTCCCTGATATGATTTGAAAATCAGAAACCAAATGAATTTTATTTAGAATCTTCAATGTATAGTTTGACGTTTGTGAAAAATTTACAAATTTAGGACGTTCCTTGTGAACATTGAGAAGTAATAAGCGAACCTTGCATCGTTTCTGAATTACTGGTCCATCTGAGGCTAACATTAATCCCTAGATATCTTGTTCAGACCCATGAAAAAATTGTTTGTGAGTTGATTTTGTATTGATTTTTATGAATATGAATCAGTCATTATTTTTTCTTGGTATTCTTGTTGAACTCGTAGAAAGAAATCTTCCAAGTTATTTCTTCATCATTTTCCCACGTGGACATAGTGGTTTATCAGATAGGGTTGGTTTTTGGAATGCAGATAGCTTAGATATGCCCTTTTCATTCTGCATTGCATTTCATTGGGCAGATTTATCTTCAAGTCTTATCATTCTGTCCAGTGCTAACATGCCAACCGTGGATGGTAGGGTGAATTTTCGAGTAATTCAAAACGGAGCAACCTGATTCATATATTTAACCGGGGAGAAAATTATTGAAAGGAGTTCTTTAAGCAGAAAATTTATATTCTTTTTGGAAATGGCAGCTCACATACTATGAATAAAGTTAAACATTTGAAATCTAACAGACATGATGACGAAAGTATTACTCGTATTATATCAGAAATATATTCAATTGAAAATTTCATATTGTTGCTACAAACCCCCGTGACTCTCAAAAAACTGGACCATGTTTTCATCACACTGAAGAAACATTGGTTAAAATAATTGTAAAAATGTTTTCTTGACAAGCAATAAACGTAAAACTACATTATGTACGCGGTGATAAGCCCTATATGAAAATCTATTCCTTCGGTTTTGAGATATTAAGCTTCAAAATTGCGTCTTTATGCTTTGGACGCGAACAGTCAGCAACTTCTCGCAGGCAGACAACAATTTCTCTAATTTATTTCAGACGGTGTAGATTGGAGCCGGTTTGGCTCATACAACTGAAGTTGAGTGAATCTTTTCCTCTTCCTTGTGGGGCGGCGACTTGCGAATTCATTACTTTCCATCTACTAGCTGCTGGTTTTAAGGATGAGTTGCATTGGCAGTAAGGCGTCTTTTTTAAATTCGATTATTTTCCTTAGAGAAGGGTGGATTATAAAAGAAAAAAATCTGCTCATTTTAATCTGGAATTTGTCGCGGTAATGTGGTATTTACTTTATTATTCCGCCCATTACAAAACCTCGAAACAATTTACCAGTTTGATTCCTGGGACAGTACTTGCTTATTGCACGACGTTTAGCGCCGAAAAACATTGCAGGTTACAATCATCAACATTTTTTTCATAAATATAGCATTCGTTTTTCTAAAAATTCCGCAGAATTATCGATTTCCCGATCGAATTTTGTTGGATAAAATAACATCATCATAATCATCTGCCTTGCCTTTTCCGGGCATCTCTGTTCCACTTCGCCCTGGTCGGACCACACTCCTTTTGCCTTGTGGGGTATATTGTATAAGGTTCCTGGGTATCCTGGCTAAGGGCATTGGCAGAATATGCTCCATCCAGTTTGTCTTCTAGCGGTGAGCTATTGTTGTAACATCTTCCATCTTCAGTGAAGCTCTTATGTCTACGTCTGCGTATTTCTGTGCAAGCCGACGCACGGGAGAGTGGCAGGGTCTGGTTGGGAGCCACTCGTTGATCGTCGGCTAAGGTATAAATTAAAGTTAAATTTGCTGGTAAATATGAGGCAGATGAAGAAGGGTCTAAAGACATATTGCAAGCCCCATCATCCTACGGTAGATCAGACCACGCACGTGATATCAGGGGGAGAGGTTGTAGATCGGAAAGATTTAAAATGTCATTTTCCCTGTATCGATCAAAATAACTATGGTAACAGTGTATGTATTTTTTACTTTTAGGGCTTGTTATTATATGTAATTTGACATTTCCCTCATGATAGGAACAATCTTTTTTATGCAAGAAGTTTCATTGTGTTTGAATCCTTTCTAACATTCGCATGTGGGAGTGCATGCATGTTGGTGGCTCACCTTACGTCCTCATTCCTTATTCTTTCTCATCTCGGTCATCCTTGAACCATCCTTGGGAACCCCATCTTTGTTAATCTGCAAAGCCCTCTTATCTGATTATCTCGGTGTCCAACATTCTCTGCCATGCATTAGTGTACATCCTCATGTGTCTCTTTAAAGGACTTCTTTGTTAAAGTTCAGGAGGTCGTCCTGCATATTCCTTGAGATCTATTTAATTTGATGGTTGTAACCTTATCTTCTTCATATGTCGTGTCACACCCTAAATAGTTAAAGGGGGATACTTGCTCTATCGCCATTTCGTCCAATATAATTTTACAGAGTAGGTGTCTTTAAGTATTTTTTTGTAATCACTGATATTTTAAAGTTATATAAATGACCATGATTGACCAAGCAGTTCACGAACGGCAAGTTGTAACTTATCCTCACTGCCTTGGAATATGGCTTGGACGCCTGCAAATAAAAGAGCGCCGAGATTTTCGTCATCACCAAACCCTTATACCTTGCGGTACATCGTTCTTTTTCATTCTCGGATGGGGTCGTCAATATCAGGAAAAATCAGCTTCAAACGTTATCTAAGGGTAGGCTGGGCAAAGTAGTCTGATGACTCACATTGAAACTGTTGCGAGTACCTCTTTGAAGTGGCTTTCAAGGCGGATCCGATTCGACGGTACCGATCTCAGGCCCCGCAGGCCACTGACCTAACACACGGACGTTCCCCTCGTTATCTTCATCCTATCCCCCTCGCGCTGGTTTCACGTCCCCCTTCACGGGCGCGTCCGTCCGCCTCACACCTTTTCGTCCCATTGCTTGTCTTTGATTGGGTGGACATTGTCTTTCATCATGGTTGTCTGGGCGTGGATTTTTTTATTTTTATCATTAGTCCCTCTTTATCAGCGACGACGTTGCTCTGGAGCAAAGATTGGCAGATTGCAGCCTGATGTCACATGAGTCTCCGGCTCCGACAACCCAGTTGTTGGAGCCGGAGATGTTGATGCTCGAAAGAATGTCGACGGCTTTCGGAAATTTGTTTGTCCAGGTGATATTGCCGTCTGTCTCCGGCTTAAGGGGTGTCACGACCTTGAGGTAGTGAACTTTTTGGTGAGCCGGGGAAAACAAACGTTCTTTAGAGCGCCCTTAATTCGGATTTTAGAAATATATATGCATGTATGGCAGAGGACATGATCAATATCTATTGACACAGTGTACGAAAAAACAGTTTAGAGATAAAAATTACATCAGTTGGAAATAAATACTCAGGTGATGAAAAAAGAGTTTAATCTATTAAAACAATATAATTTGTGTAACGAAATTATTTAAATTAAGGTAGTCAACTTAAATTCTCGTAAATACGTTTTGTAGTCTCACTTTCAATTTTAAAAACATAAAACAATCTCCTTCATCATAAAATGTTGTCAAAAATATTTTTAAAAACAAAAAAAACATAGCCACAAAAATAAAGAAACTCACTTGTTTTTTTTAATTGTCGGTGGCTGCTGAACCACCTCCTTTAGAAAGGATATTAGTTGCAAATGGGTCTGAGCGACGGTGGGTTTTATACATATATATACTCGTATATATAAAAGGGTGGTGAGGAGGGGAAGTGCTAGGAGAATTTCTGGGAGGGGTTGGAGATTGGATGATGATGAGAGGGGGCGAGAAGATTACAAAGTTGTAACTGATATTAAAAGATATTGTTAACGTGTGTGTGTGTATGTATATATATATATATATATATATACATACACGCACACGTTAAGCAGTATTATATTATCGTTACGGATCATGATTCCAGATGTGCAGGCTTGGGTAGGAATTGAATCCTTGGGTAAAGTATTATAACTTTATCGAAGTTGTTGGAAAAATATAAATTGGGGAGTAAAAACGCAAAACATACAATGCTCTTGGTCTTTTGATCGTTGCAATAAAGTACGGATGCCTCCTATAATTTTTATTGCACATTAGAATTGTTTAGTTTCCTGTATGCAATCAAATTGCTTCTATCTTCCCGGGACCCTCTTAAGGATCTTTTCGAAGGGTGGGTTTCAATGTCATCGTAAAGTTTTAATTGCTTTTCAAGCCATAATCCATGGGATACGAAATTTAATGACAAATTCGGCATATCGGACGAAGCAAATATAGCTCCAAAAATTCCATAATATTCCCAGGTCTGAACCGAATTGTTTGCCAGTCGTTCCTCAACGTGAATATTGTTTCTTTTTACTGGATATAATTTCCCGATTTTAGTTCCACCCTCTTTAAATGCCCGTCGTTATTTTCAGCCGCGCGTCCTCAGTTTTAATCCTCGCACCCGGACCTCGGTAGTTAAGAGAATCCGAGAACCTCTTCCTTGTTAATGGAAGGGTTAAGTTTCCCAGTGGTATATTCCACGACGTTCATTATCCCTGTTCTCGTAGGTCACACCGAGGCCATGCTAAAAATAAACAACCCTCGGGAGAGGTCGTTGAAGCAGCATGATGAGATACAGGTTGATCTTCTGTGGTGTACAGAACCTCATTATGTTTTCTTCCTTATTGTTCAGAGCCAAAGGCGTCAACCAACAGTTTTATATTTACCCTTGAGTTATTTTCAAAACTGAAGCTTATTTTTTCTCTATTAATGAAAGAGCGAAATCGTATGAGAAAATCTAACAGAATTATTTGTCCAATAAAGCGAAAACGATGAATTAGACAAACATTTCAGTTTATTAAATAAGTAAATTAGTCTTACACACTCGTTTATTTGCAGATGGTTTGGAAGTATGATGCTGAATTAAGTTCTTCATTATTTCATTATTTCGTACAGCTCTGACGTATCGTACAGTTTAGTTACCACCCTAATGACTGATAGAAACAAGCTCAGGTTTTACTTTGTGGCATACTTCCCTCATTTTATTCTTACATAAACTTTTAAGAACCACAATAAACTTCGGTAATACGGCCCTGGTTTTTTCGACTCCTATAACGTCATCATGGAGCTGATGATGACATTATAGACGTCGAAACCTGGGCCGTGTTATCGAATTTTATTTTGGTTTGCAAAAGTTTATGTAAGAATAAAACTAATGACTGAATACTGCAGCAGGGGAAATTCTCTCCACAACGCTCCATCTAACTCTGATCATAAGTTTTTAAGAGAGGGAAGGCAATTGAACAAGAGTCCTTAGGAATTCGGTGTCTTTCACGATTAATCGAGCAATTGATCGGCCGCATTCCAAGGCGAGGAGAGGGTAGAAGGGATCCGATAAATATTTCTTCAGAGGGGGCAGCGACCCTGGGTCGCCGTCTCCTCTGAAGAAATTCATTATTCTCCCATTTTCCTTCGCTCGCTTTTCCTTAGGTGCTTTATGTATTAAAACTTTTGGGTTGCCGTTCTTTTTTTAGTGTTTCTCGGATCGTGAGACATTCAACTCCTAGAAATTCTAATGCTTCACGTCATTCTGCCGAGAAAAATATTTACCCGTAAAGCAAATCGACTTTTGAGCCTCATCGCAATAAAATTTCAAGAAAACTCCTATGTTAGAGATTTTCCTCTCTTTTTCACAAGTTTTTATTGTCATTTATATATAAATCAGATGTCGCATGATTATATTACTTTGTCCTGTGAAAGATAGCGCTGTGTAACTAAAACTAGAAAAGAGAAAAACATTTCCTCCTTCTGGTATGTCTGTAACTCCTCTGACTCTAAACTATATAGGCTTAGTACGTTTTTCACTTCTTTAAACCCATTTCGACTTTGGCCACCACGTGGAGTCTTATGCTATAGATTATTTTCTGGTCAATCGCTTTTATCTCATACATTCTTTGGCACCTGAAGATGATATAATATCGAAGCCGGATGCACTCGATGAGATAATACTTGTAAGGTCAATGTGATAGATAGGTCCTCTTGTGCAATTACACTGCGGCCGACTTTCAGCATGCATTTGATCTAGAGTAATTTGCAGAGCCGGATAGCTAAGATTTCATGAAATGCAAAGGTACAAGCATCTGCAAGAAGTATCTCTGCTGATTTTTATTCATTCATTAGTTAAATATCATATTAGTAAACTAGTGGCATTGTGGGAACTTATATTAATGCATTTCTGATTGCGTTTTGAAAAGGGATAAGTAATTAAAGTGATTTCAACGATCAACGGCGTCCTCAAATCTACTTCTACCTACCCGAGAGGACTTCACTCATCTACTTCTACCTTGTTTTTTTGAGGGATTTATAGTGAACGTTGTTTAAGAATACTAAAGAAAAATATTGATAGAAATGGGCACCATTTTGTTTTTTTTACAAAATATAGTCACACTCAACAGATTTCACAAATTGGGTTGAATATATCCTCATCCTATGTACATTATGATGACTTGTATCGTAATTCATGGACGTGTGGAGTTCGATAAATCGATTAAAAGCTCATTAAATCTAGGGAAAGTAACAAAAATAAACACTGCTGCGGGAATATATTAATTTTGTTCAGATGAACTGGACTCCTGGTTAATTCCTCGACTTATGAGTTCCCGATAAAATTTAGGTCAGTTCACTGAATTTCTCAGTGGACGGACCAATTACCGTGTTAGTCTGGAGGGGTTTGGGGACTGGAAGAGCCATCGTTGATTTTTACCATTCAAGCTGTACCCCGACTGCACTAACGCGGCCAACATTTCGCGTGCATGACAGCGATGTTAGCGTGGAGAAACAACGACAGTTCCTCTGTTTATTCGGTCCGCTTCTGCAATTTTAAAATGTCTCTGGAATGAAGTTCGACATGGAACGGGGCGTGACGCATGTGTGAGTTGACAGAGGGACCGATATTGTTGGAACGATCGCTTTTTTAATGTGTTGATTTCGTTGGGGTTCATGAAAATGGGAGCTTCGCCAGTCTCATTATTGATAGGTCGATTGCTGTGAAAACAGCGAGAAAGTCTCCCACTCTGCTTTATTCCCCATTCTGACGTTTTGAGTTCTATGGTGATACTGAACAGTCACTACAGACCAAACACGCCACTTTCAAAGTAGCCAACCGATAATTAATCACGGACTTCAAGAAAAAAAATTATCTTAAGTATTTAAAAATATTTTCATGTATCTTCTTACGGTTTGGGCTATCTCTCTCAATTCATTTTTTATTATCCTCAGGAAGGAAGTCTTATCCAGATCGTACTTCATCGGAGTCGGTGGAATTTAATGAAAGTAAAGGTCCATCAGTGCCTCTTAAAAATTCTACCTTTTCTGCTCTTATTTTAATAGAAGTTTCGTATTTCGTTCCAAATTTTTTGTATCTTCATCATCCAGGCATCCCTTTCTCTTTCGGATCCAAAATTCTCATCTCGAACATATTTCCTAGTACTTAAATGCGGCTTAAATTTACAATAATATTTTTGGAATAAGTTCATTTCAATATGTGAATGAGTATATAGTATGTGATCAAAATCAATTAGAATTTGTTTACACTAGGAAGGATATGAGAGCACAAAATCATTTCTGTGGACTTTGCAAAGTATCTCTTTCCATTCCCTCGGGCGTTTTGTTTGTCCAATAGTTTTTTCTGTGATTTGAATAGGTGCTAAAAGACCATAGCAGTCGAAGCACGTGATAAACATAAATATTACTACCTTAATAATGAAGGCTTGAAGACTGACGATGCCCAATGAAATATGCCTTAAATAGGGCGCTTTAAGAACGAGGTCTTCCGCATTCGTGGGATTCGAGGGATTTGACGGGAGGGTCTCTGAAAAATGTAAATGTCAACTCTAGAGAAAATTAACTCTTTAGAATTTTAGGATTAAAATAAAACTAACTTGGTTTAGTTCCACAGGATGTAGTTAACAAAATCGGCGGGCTTCGACCTCCTATATCGTTCTCAAAAATTGACCAAAAAACTCAAATCAATTATTAGTCAACTCTTGAAAATTTGACCTTGTGAGGTCGAAACCGGTCGATATTGTTGAATATACCCTGTGGAACTAAACCAAATGCTTTCATCTCTCAAGGCGTATGTCATTCACCCATAGGAATCCCCAGAGAGTAATGGTGGGTGTCGCGTCTGATCCGGAGAGAGAAGCCTTTCCGACCTCTACTCTTCCTCTTCGCGACCATCCGTTCCGGGCAATCGTCCCTCGGCCAGTACTCAAGCCCGTCGTCCTCATATCAACGTGAGATAAAAGTGACCACAGTCGAGATCAAGAGACCCAAGTTTTCTCGTCTTATCGGGGAGACGTGGGGAGTGGCCTACCGGTGGTCAGTCCCTACCTCGACTGTCGCGGCATTCGATCCGTGTCACTCGTGAAAGTCTCGTAATTCTTAAGGTCATCGTTCTACAATAGACGTAAACCGTATAGAGATACCGTAAGAAAGACGATCCTATCGTTAGGGCTTACGGGAGGAGCAATCTCGGCCAATCAGAGCCCGTCATTACCACTGCCAGTGTCAGTCACGGCTCACTTCTTTTTCTTTAGCATTTTTGACTCTAGAGGAAAATAGTTTCTTTCATATTTATATTCTCATATTTTTTTTAGGAAAAAGACTTGTCATTCGCGTTGATGGCTATTTAGTCTGTACCCTAAAACCGCGGTTTTAGGTTGGTAGTTCAGATCTCAGGGCACGGAACACAAAGACAACCCTTCAAAGCCATTTAAAGATGCTTATAATATACTCCATGACATTTCAGGGCCTAAAAGAACACCTCACAACTTGACGTATTTTAGATTTAGTTTATGTTCCAAAGACTAACAATTATAGATTTGTTGTGTCACTTGAATTGAGGAAGCATTTTAAAGAAAACCAATTTACGGCTTCATCCATCCAGAATCATTTGTGATTATTCACGAAACACCAGCACACAACCAGCGCCAATAATGCGCAATGCTATGCAGTAAAAAATGTATACTGTAAAGTGCCCTGCTGAAATATTCCTTCGGCACTCCTTTTTCATTTCGCATTGGATATTTACTGCCGTAGGAAAATCCTTCCGTGTTAAGGTCAATTTCTAGTCTCCGCTCAGACACGGAGCATGTCCGTTCAGACAAAATTTCTTGCGTTGTGTTGACTGGGAGTGTTTATGCTAAGCGTCGCGTCTCCACACTTAGATGAAACGGCAATCCGTCTTTCTTCGGAAGAATGTTTTGTCTGATATGCTACTTGTGGAAACATGGCTGAACGCAATTCCGCTCACATTGTGTAATAATAAGGCTATAACGCATAAATCTATAAACGTTTAAGCATAAGTGCCATTGTTATAACGCTTACTGGCGCTGTGGTACTCACTCGGAAACTGTTAGGGATAGTCAAAGGTCCAAATGTCTGACACGTACTTTGTCTGATTCTTTACGTTACAGTATACACGTTTGTATCTTTGTCTGAACGGAAACGTTCCATTTATGAGCGGACATTATAAATCCATCTTTGCGTGTTACGGCTTACGTCTTTTGTGCGATGGTCTTTGGCCAATCAGGAGGTGCGAAAGGACACGGCACGTCGGCGACCTTGTCGGTTCGACACTTCTTCAGAAACACGACATCACCGTTTCCGTAATCTCCGGTTGTTGTGTAAATACGGCAATTTCTTTATCAACGATCCGTACGTGACGCCGCATGGGGAAAGCGTTGTAATCTTCGCGAAAAAGTAATTTGGCTTGAAGGAGCGGAACGTGCGGAGTAAACAGAGGACGAAGCACATGGCACATTAGGCTCACGTGCTTAGATCCAAGAATGGATTAATTAGTGATAAGATTTTTGTATTCATTCGTCTCCGAGGCTGATTATAGATTGGATATAGATGCGAGCGAATAGATTTTTGATAAATAAGAGCAAGCTGAACGACGACAGTATTGGCCTCCCACATGTGATTAAAGCTCATTATTTAAACATGTATGCATAATTTAATTGTGTTATTTTATTAACAATTTGTTTAAAATTTTACTTTATTAACCGCTTTTGAAATACGAAATTTTAGTGAGTGCTTTTCCTATGCGGCTTCACGTACGAATAATACATTCCAATTTATTGCGGATAACAGTATCTAAAGTACAATATGCTGTTCTATGAACAAATTATATAGTTAAAATTCATCTCACTATCGGACTTTGATCTATAGACTAGTAAAGCTGCGAAAGACAAACAGATATCGACAGACATAAGAGTCCGTGAGATTCATGGAAAATAGTTTCCTTTTGTTCCCCCAAACGTACAAGATCTGTATGGGCTGAAGACTTATCGACAGTCACTGTTATGTAATTCAAGTGACTTTGCCTCTTCCATGTAAGCTGCATTACACTTCCAATCCAACATTAAGCTGAAATTAATAAGAGAATGTTGAAAGAGGTGGTGGCGGCTGATTCTTTGTGGAATTTCATTTCGGGATATTAAAAAAATTCCTTGAAATTCCCACAGAAATAATATTTACTGACTCAACACAGTAGCATTATCAGTTCTTATGATGCTACTCTGTAGCGAAATGTTGACTCAATAAAAAGTATTTCTTTGTAAATTACAGAATATTCTTTCCATATCCTAGTTGTAAAATAATACGCAAAAAGTATGCCTGGCAAATTTTAGTCACTATTATCTGGATCGCGATTCACGGGGATGTTTCTCCAACGAAAAAACAAAAAAATCTACAACTGGATAGGGTGGAGCGATACGCTATTTTTGTGATGAATGATCTAGTAAATTAGTGGACGTCGATCACTGTGGCAACACTCGTCAGTCCAGTACATTTCGTAGTTTAAACCCTCTCTTTAGAGGCCACAGATTCCTTAGTAATTAAGGACAATGCTTCCGATGGGTCTGTCTTTCATTATATGGAATTAAACTTGCCTTCTTTTTATTTGTGTCATCAAGCTACTTCTTGGGAGCAACCTAGGGTATCGATTGTCGGGGTATGGTTTGCTTTAAATACGGACCGAAGCCAAAAATTTAGTACCTGGGTGAATGAGTTGTGATGTATTTACACAGGCCCTGTGTTTCCTTCTCGACTGCTTTTTATTTCATTATGCCTTGTTTACCTTGGGGAGTTAAGTGAAATGGAATATTCCTGTTTCGATTCACAAGCAGGTAACGATTAATTCCCCTTTGCAGCCCCTACCGTCTATTGATTTCAAACAGGTATTTTCCCTCTTTCCAACCCAATCCTTACTTCCTTTGAGGTTTTATGAATTTGTTATAGGCTTGGTCTGATAGAAATGCTTAACACACTCTGTGAATTTATAAATCTTAGTCTCTTGTTCCAATAACATGCAAACACATTTTGTTTTTGAATAGATTTTATACCGGGTCTTAGTTTTTGAAAGTGCAAGTCTAAAAAAACTTACTTTACCAAAACTAAGGGTGCATACGAATAAAATCAAGTATAATGCGAGGATCACACATTTTTTAGTTTTCTTTAAACCATTTCTTCCTCAACCGGACTCTTCTTAACATTTTATTCGGCAGGCTCTCATTCTTAGCTATCGGACATGTGGATCGTGATTTCCTCATCCTTATCAGACTACTGATTCGTTCAATTGTGGCCTTGTATAAGCAGTCTAGCTGTGCACATCCAAATGTAAACCTCTGAACATTTTTCATTCATTCTCATGTTTCACCCAATTCCCTCGTTTCGTATCGACTCTGTCTTGTGCTTTGGTTAGACTATGAAATGAAAGAATTGGTACCATGGGTCTCACACATAGTACTGGTCTCACAGAGGATTTTAGGTACTCTTGGGCGGATCATTTGTAATTTTTTTTGGGAATAAATGCACTGGGAACATGTGCAGAAGTAGATAGGATTTTAATAAAACTTTTCTTTTCCATCGTAAATAATTTTATTTTGGGCAACCGGTGTCCGGACCTGAAGATAAAGTGTAGTGAAACCGGTCGCCCAAAATAACATTATCTTCTAGGAAAAGCAAAGTTTTATTTTAATTCCTAATTAATTCTGCGCAAAATGGATTTCCCCATAGTATCGGCCTCTACTGTTAACTTTATTGGGAATATCATGGACGGCAAACGGAACGACGTTGTTCCCCCCTCAGTAACGTGACTTGCCGTTGTGTATGATCTAAAGGTAGGAGAGGCCTTTTTCTCTTACTATCGCATATTATAAAAAATGTAGTAAGAGAAAAGAGAATATATTATAATCCAACGGAGGGATTAGGTGAAAGAATGCCCGTCCGGCTAGACTGGGGGTAGCACGCTCACCGGCCAAGCCATAGGTTGCGGGTTCGAATCCTATCTAGGGCTGGGTGTTGCGTTTGTTCTAATTGGTTTTTTCTTCTTAGCCGTGGACGCACCCTATAAATACTACTTTTTTTGTGAAAGAGGGGACTCGTTGAGTCTCAATCTCTCCCCAATAAAAACTTTTATTGAAATACATTGCCAATATCAGATTCTTAATTACATTGAACACTATTTTAATTTTATGTTTGGTGACAAAAACGTTTATTTAACAGGAAAACTTTTGTGGAGTAAACATTGATCTTTTCATTAAATATGAACAGAATCCATAAAATTACTTCTGAAACTATAACGTTTATAAATTCTGTATGCGTTTATTCTATATCAAATAATTTCAATATGAAGTTTATTCACTGGAGCCAAGAGATTCACCATTATTAGTGCGGTCAATCAAGGGATCATGTGATCAGAAGTATAAACTGTCCTAATTTTGTTCACATGATCTTTAATTTTTTTTTCTCTTTACGCGGCGACTTTTCATCGTGCGCATCATCCTTCGAACGATCATGCGCAAGGTAATTATTAGCGTAAAAAGTCCTGTAGAGCATTTGGAACATGTGGGATATCTTGAAAATGATGGTATGGGAAATGCAGGATTTTCCAAAGCCAACACGTTACGCAAAATTTGCGAAATCACACCACATGAACGACAAATTAATTTAGCTATCAATGACATCGAAATAGTAATTCATCATACTCTTCTGGGATGTAATTAATCTTCTGATGATACCCTATGAGCTGCTAATTGTAGTCCCTAGACGACCTCGGTCCCAATCCATGACCTCACTTGTTGACACCCGTCAGTCGTGAGGGGTCGTGAGAATCCTTTTGCCGCGTGCCTCCCTGGATTGAATGATTCATATTAACCCTGGATTGGAAGGGGAGGGGTTAAACGAGAGGGGCGAGAGGTTAAGGGAGAGGGTGTCGATGGAACTTTTCTCGGTATCACCGTTTCACGTTGTGAAAGGTCAAATATACAGAAGGCAGCTCGGTGAGCGAAAACAGTGTCCGATCTCCGTGCTTTATTATACCGGAAAGCAGAATTTTGATATGGAATTAATGTCTTCTGGAGGCGGTTATTGTGCAGGTTACTTTCTCTGCCACGCCAACGAGATAACTGACACTTCATCTCTCAAGAAACGGAAGCACTACAATCTTCAATTGTTTTTTAAAGTCGCAAAGTTCACTGAAATCTTTGAAAATAAATAAATGGGAGATATGAACTCGTAAAATTGTTGCGCACGCAAAGATCTTCAGAGAAACAAATTCCGTATAAATCCTCGTCGAATTCAAATACAAATTTATATCAACGTGCATAGTATTCAAAACTCCCATTTTCTTAAAGCTCATTCGCAATAAAACACTGAAGAGTGTAGCATAAGTGATAATTCACGGGGCCTGGGACCCGAGAGAATTGAAAGACGGTTTTGGTAATAGGTTCCCTCATCTAACCCGTAAATACAATAAATAGAGGAACTTGATACGGGGTAACAGTGGTCTAATATTAAATTTTGACTTTTTTCTGTAAAGGTAATCGCTTGTAAATTTTAATAATAATAGTCCTCGATTAGTCATGAAACAACCGTCTTCGTCAGTTGAGTTGTAAGGAGAGAGAGAGAGGGAGTTTATGATTTTGGCTTAATCAAAAATAGGTAAAAAGATGTATCTTTAGGAATTGATGATTTGGTATTTCCCCACTGTGGTATGAGTCAGAGTCAAGTATACCTGCCACGAACATTAATGTATTCTATGTTATCTTAGTGAGACTCAAAAGCTTTGTCCGATTCCGTTAAAGGTTATTTAACAAACGGCGTTTCTCAACGTCTTACCTGTAGCGAAGCACTCATCTTACTGTGTTGAATGTTCGTAACAAATACTCTTTATATAATATATTGGTGTTTATATATTGCAGCCCACTCAATATCGATGCACGTTCGCGTGGCTGATGATATTCTCTGTCAATTTTTATAAAAGGAGCACGTAGCCAATACTGTTAACAGTGTCACTCGCTATAAATTGGATCAACCGTGAGTGCGAGCGTTTTATTTAGATTTTCGAACTATGGAAAAGTTCCTTCGTCTCGCCGCTATTTTTGTAAACAATGGAAAGCACCGAACAGGTTCTCCCACAAAAAAACTCCAGTCTTGAGTACCATTAGGAAAATGGGAGAGCTTTGAAACGTCACGTGGGGGGGGGGGGGGGGGGGGGCGGGGGGGAAGGGAAAGTGGTAAAAAACCCCCAAAAGGACGGGAAGGGGGGGGGG
>WURS02429345.1:0-15976 GCA_011762765.2 Rhinocypha anisoptera | reverse complement strand
ATCCCTCTCGGCTACACACCCAAGGCTCCTTCTCCAACCCTCCCCCTCACCCCTCCCTCCTGCCCCTTCCCCTACTTGACTTGTATATACAAGTGTAACTAAATCTGTACCATCACCAGATGATGACACAAAGTATTGAAACTTAGGTCGTCACATTAAAAATTTGTGGATTTCACCAAGTTATATTCATTTCCATAATGGATAACTTCCACCATATCACCCCAGCAAATATTACTGCTGTTAAAAGTGCTAGTGAAGCAGAACAGGCGAAACTATATTTCAAACTCTTCATCAAATATCATATCATGTCGCTTGATGTTTTCTTTAACAATCAGTGTTTAAAACTAGGGGTAACACCGAAGTACGTGCGGATAAAATTCAACTCATCATCACAATCAGCCAACCACGCCGCCTGAGCAGCTCTTCTGGTCTCCGAGTTAGACATTATCACTTTGTCTTTTTTTCATTTATAGTCAGCCCAATACTTTTTACTTCTTTTTCTATTTCAGTGTATATTTGCTTTAGCTTGTGTGCTATTCTTGTTATAATGACAACATCATCTGCATATGCACAGATGATTGGATTTAATGAATATTGTTCCTTCTGGTCAACCACCTTAATAACCTTATGTAGAGCTAGAACAAATAAAATAGCAGATAGTCAATCTCCCTGTTTCACTCCTCTATTCAATTCAAACTCTTCACTAGCAGTATTATTTACTTTTACTCTTGACGCCAATTTCCTCTAGTGCCTGGTAAAAACTGAGTGGAAAGTTGGTCGACTTCACTCTGTGAGTGCTCTTTGCATTGGCCTTGGGTACAGAGCAAACCCCACGCCCAAGAATTTACTAAAGAAATTTGCAACTTGTTCAGGAATAGAAATCGTAGTGGTGATCTTCGCAAATGCTTTAAAAGATCCTGTTTCCAAATCTTGGGCTAGGCATATATTCTATGGTAAAACGATGACTGAAATAAGAAATCTCAATGTATTATCTTTTCTAACTACTCCCATTTCTCATATATGTACACAAAAAATTGAGAAAGTATTTTAACTTCTTATTGTCTTTTTAAATACAATTACATTAGAAGTTCAATAGGTAAAAATAAGATAGATAAACTTGAAGATAAAACTAGAATCATGGTACTACCATGCTCTACTGGAAACTAAAAAAACATTAGGTAATTTTGAACACACATTCAACACATTTGGCCAGCAACACACATTGTGTTTCCACAGAGCACATCCAGGAGTTTTAAAAGACCTACCAATTGGTTCCAATTCAATACCTACCAACTCTTTCCTACCAACTAGTAGGAAAGAAAGTAATGAAGTAGCCATAACACAGCCTCATGTGACTGGGTAATGTATTACATACATGGTAGGAATTTACCTACATAATAACGCAAATGCAACGCACTGAACTAGCATCTGAGTAAAAATGTGATGGAAGCAATTTTTGTTAATTTATTGGACTGTTTGCACTAATTATTGGGAATCGTACAATTTAGCCAACAAAAGTCGCATGCCACTAGAAAATTTTGTTTTATAAAACATGTCTCATGTCACTTCTCAAAGATGATGTGCATACATTAGGAAATAATCAAGAGCCACATTGGGATTTTCATGTAACATACAGAAAGGGAGATCAACTCAGTTATCCCTGCCCTGTGAAGTTAGAATTAGTATCTGGGCCATAGAGTAGAACAAAGTGGCACTATAAGGATGGGCCTACTGTAAAGGCCAGATTGCACTTGGTTATGCAAAAATCTTTTTCCACTGCACCCAAAAATGCTTAACTTATTTTATAAATACTGAGTGATTAGTGTCACTTGACTCGTAGAAATCTCGTTTCCATTTCAATGATATGAAATAACATTCTTTCATAAAAAAGGTGTGTATTTATTTACTAATTTCGAAGTAATATTTTGATTCGAAGTTGCTCCATTGTGTCTAGTTCCAAATATGTTATAGAAGCAATAGCTTTGGAATTAGATTTAATTTGAGATAAAAAATTTTAAATTGGTTAAATAATTTTAAGATATTTCCACAACTCAAACTTAAACTGGAGTTTCACCTGACCTACAACTTTGACAGAAAATACCTCACATAGAAAAACAAAACAGAGTTATCAGCGATAACAATATGAGCCATACAGGTTGCATAATTGCCAATAGCATAAACTTTTCTGCCAAAATTGCAAAAATGAAACTTTTTATTATATTAAAATTTTTCTTTGCATCTATGTCTGCACATTGTGTTATATAAAATGTTTATACAATAAATCATAGGAGAAAATAGCAATTTTTAAGTAGTTATCAACTTGCCTGGTAATGGGTTGGTCTAAATTTAAGGACTCTTAAATTAAAATAAATTTTGCTAATGAAATGTTATTATAGAGAGAGTGAACTTATAAATGACCATGAAATGTAATGCACATTTTATTATTGTACACTTCTTGAAAAATATGTACAGTATTTAAGCGACAATTAAAATTTTTTGTATTAGACGGTAAATGGCTGGTATTGGTGTTTTAGACTATGATGAATCAGTGATGTTTGTAACTGTATTTGTTCTATTCATCTGTATTAGGAACTGTCCTACATTCATTGTACAGTGTGATCTATGAACAAAAATTATAATCATTAATTATTTATAAATTTATATTTTTTTCAGTTATAACTGAGTTTTAACTAATGACTACGAGTTTCAATCAAGGTTTTTCTAATTGTTATTATCATCATTATGTTTTGTCATGTTTTGTATATCGTACCATAAGTACTAAACTGATTAATTATCTATCTAGGCTTTTAAAAGCAACCATCTCTACTTTTATAATGAATCTCATCTTTCCCATCCATATACTGCCATCAGCATATTGTCAAACAATTTGTGAAGAATCACCATGATATTAAAAATGCATGTCGCAGCACTATGAAAGAGTGATTGTCTAGAGGACTACAGTGAACAAGTCATTTCTTGTGCATCAAAAAAAATCTGATGTAAACATAACTGCCATGTTTATTATGGTAGCTTTCTCTCTCACTCATTGTATGTCTTGGATATAAGACATGCTAGATAATGAGATATAAGGAGCATGGTAAAGTATCTACTGCAAACAAATCTGTTATGGCTGTTAAGGGAAATAAGGTGTTGGAATATTGTGTTGAAATAAGGTGTGGAAATATTGCATTGGAAATAAAAGAAAAATATGGAGGATACAAGATAAAATTGTGTAATATCCTGCATGTGCCAGAGCTTGACAATAATCTACTCTCTAATAGAAGAAAAGGGATTGAGAATAGAGATATTCCAAGGGGAGACAAAAATTTTCGACAAATGGGAAATTGTAGTGAATGCATTGAAGGAAGACAATCTTTTCTTTTTCGAGAAAAATGATGGGAAACCATGTGAAGCATCATCTGTGTCATCCCAACAAAGGGGATCAAAGATTGTCACACTACAGAAATGACACCTCCACCTAGGACATGTGCATCTTATGGCTATAATGAAAATACTGGGCATTAAGAACACCCTGCATGAAAGCAGAAGAAGGAAGGACTGCACCACCTGCATCCATGGAAAAATGAAGTGCAAAAGTTTCCCAAAAGGAAGTGACAGTACTTCAAGCATGCCACTGGACCTCATTCACTCAGATGTTGTGGGAAAATTCAGCCCTGAATCACTTGGAGGTGGGAAATATTTTGTTACCTTTGTTGTTGATTTTTCAAGGTATGTTACCGTGAGCATTATGAAGGCAAAGAGTGAAGTGCTAGCTGAATTTAAGAAATTTCAAATGGAGGCTTAACTGTTTCATGAGAGAAGAGTCCTAGCATTACAATCAAAAATGGTGGTGAATATGCCAGTAATGAATTCAGAGACTATTTGAGCAAATGAGGTATTGTTCGCAGACAGTACCTCATTGCCCATGGCAAAATGGTGCAGCTGAACAACAAAACTTCACCTTAATGAATGTTGTGAGATGCTTACTGATCCAATCGGGTTTGCCAAGAAATTTCTGGGATGAAGCTTTACACACTGCTGCATACATCAGAAACTGGTGTCCTTCTTCAGCAATCAGAAATAAAATACCCTATGAACTATGGTCAGGTGAAAAAGTAAAACTAGACATATTGCAGGTTTTTGGGTGTGAAGCCTGGGCAAGAATGAGTGATATCAAGAAGCTGGATGACAGAGCTGAAAGGTGTATTTTTCTGGAGTACCCAAAGGGTGTTAAAGTCTACCGCTTATGGCATTTAAGAAATAGATTGGTTATAGTCAGCTGGAATGTTATCTTTAGGGAAAGCCTATTTCGGGAAAAAACCCGAAATAAATTAATTTTAAAATTTTTAAAGCCTATTTCCTTTTAAGACAAACAAATCCCTGAATGGCCTATTGCAAGGGAGAATGGAGAAATCACATTCCTGTCAAGTGGAGAAGAAGAAAATTTTGAAGAAATAATCCCTGAGGAACAACCAAATCAAGAGGAAACGGAAACTGAAGATGAGGAACAGAAAGATCATAGAGAAAGGGAAGTACCAGAAGAGGAAATGAAATTCAAGAGGATGAGGTGGTACCAAGGAGATCTAAACAAAAGATGTATAAAACTCACATCCCTGTTGCAACCTAACAAAATGTAAAAAAAGAAATGACCCGGAAAGTCTAAGAGAAGCTCTCGCACAGGAGGGTAAAGAAGAATGGATGAAAGATACGGAAGAAGAAATTAACAGCCTAAGAGGAAATCAAGCATTGGAGGTTTAAAGAGATCATATGGAACGAATATCATTGGATCAAAGTGGGTTTTCTGCATCAAGAGGAAGTAATCTGGAAAAGTTGAAAGGTACAAAGTCAGACTCATGGCACAAGGCTTTAAACAAATACCTGGTATGGACTATCTGGACACTTACAGTCCAGTATTAAGAAGAGATACAATCCACATTTTGATGACTGTTGCTGTTGAGAAGGGTTGGCATTGAGAGCACCTAGATGTTAATTCTGCATACTTGAACAGTGAAATAAGTGAGACTGTATATATGGAGCAACCTACTTATTTTGGGGCATTAGAGAAGGATGCCCACAATATGCAGATTAAACAAAAGCAACTATGGCCTTCACCAAGCAGGAAAGGATTGGTATAAATGTATAAACAGAATATTGAAAGGGCTAAATCTCACCCAGTCTCAGTATGACCCTTGTGTTTATATCAATGAGGAGAAGTCTGGTCCTTAGCATCTAGGTGGATGATATAGCTGTGTTTGGTGAAAGGAAGAAGATTGAAAGGATCAAAGGGGAATTAAGGGGGTCATTGAAGTTTAAGGAACTTGGTCAAATCACAAACTTATTGTCCATATCAGTATCAAGGCCAGTATTAGGAGAAACTAGATTAGATGAGAAATCCTACATATGCAAGGTATTGGAAGATTTTGGCATGTTGGACTGCGTTGGACACCACTGGAGGCACCTCATGGAAAGAGCACCAGCTCAGGGGAAGAGAAGTTTGATGAGACTATCTAAAGGAAAATGATAGGTAGTCAACTATATTTATCAAATAGCTGGAGACCAGACTTGTCATACCCAGTTTGTTACCTTAGCAAGTTCAGCAATGCAGCCATTGTCGGCCACTGGAAAGAGGTGAAACACACTGCATTACCTGAAACACACTGCTAACATGATGCTTCACTATAAGAGAGTGGAGAGCTGATAGAGATCTATGCTGATGCAGATTGGGCAAGCAACAAAGCCAATCACAAGAGTTGGAGTGAGTACACTATCCTATTAGCTGGGGCAGCTGTCTTGGCAGACAAAGAAGCAGAGGTCCGGAGCTTTATCAACTGTTGAAGCTGAGTACCTGTCCATGGCAGAAGCAGCGAAGCAGGTCTTATGAATTCGAGGTCTACTACATGAAGTTGCACCTGGTGAATTCATGACTAAGCCATGTTCTGTAAATATTGACAATCAGGGGGCAATTCATTTGGCAAAAAGTAGAGTAGTGTCTAAACATATAGACATTAAATATAATTTTTTGCATGAATTAGTGGAAAGTGAAGAGATCTTTTTTAACTATGTAAAATCCAAGGAAAATTTGGCTGATATTTGCACTAAAGTTCTCACAGGCAAATTAACCCAAGAAATGAGTGCCAAATTAGGACTGTATTAAGTTGGTCATCTTGACTTAATGAAATTTGAACAGTTGGATAAGATTCAAGGGTTCATTGTGTGTTGTTTTGTGTTGATTTTGTATTATGTTTTGCAGTATGAAGTTTTGGGTTGATTGTTTCAGTGAACTGATTGAGGGGAAGTTATGTGCTGGAAATGGGTTTTTGGTTCAGTGAAGTGTAAATGAAGGTTTGTTTTTGGCAAATGCCCAACAAGGGGAAGTGTTGGTATGTGCATTAATGTTTTTCGTGTTAGGTTATTTGGGCCTGCATTTGTATACAAAGGGTGGTCATAACTGCCATGTTTTGGTGGGGTTGGCAGGACTGTATCCCAAAAGTGACGAAGTACAAGCACAAATAGCTATTCTTACCAAATGTTTCTTTTATAATAACATCCCATTTTCTGTACCCAGTGAACCATGTCCCTCTTTCCATAGTTTGCACTTAGAATAATGTGAAAACTAAAACTTAAGTGGGAAAACATCATACCTGGCATATTTGTGAAAGTGTCTTATTCCTGAAAAAGAATCCAACTTTATTTCCACCAAACTCTTCTGCTCATTGCTACCAGACTCACAGATGAGATCAGAAGGATTATAAAAAAATGGACCATATCATTGTCTCTAATGCATTAGTTACCCATTAACAAAAAATTTAAATATACTCTGATTGCCTTCAAAGTAACCAGCTGCTGTTGAAGAAAAACTATTAGTGTAAATGATTTCCGGAATGGTAACTTGTGAAGTGGAATTGATTGAAGTGAAATCTACTTGTTGAGGAGCCTCGGGTTAGATATTCCCTGCTACACAATTTAATCTTTGGATACTTCCCATAATTTATCAAACTATCCAAGATTCCTATTCTCTTCCTACCCAACATTCTACCCACAATTTTATCAATATGTTAGTTCAATATTGTGTGGTGCATGAAAATTGTACCTGATATTCTGTAAAAAAATATTCTTCCATCTCTAGTATGTTGCTCTCCTGAGGGTCACCAGCTTATCATAATAGGAGGGATTAGCTACAATGCCAGCAGGAGATGAATCTCCTGGTAGGGTCCCCCTTGCTGATTAAGTCGAAGGTAAGTAGCAAAGCTGAGAGTATCTGACTCGGAGTGGCTGCAAACATCATCTGACCCATAATGTTGGGGTGAAACAGGCAGGGCACCATAATGCTTGTGTGGAAATAAATGGGAAAATAATAACAGTAGATATCCCAAAAAGTTCATGGGCTGCAATAGACCTTATTGTAGAATTGTCTGGAGTAAAAACTTTCCCTCATTCAAATCTCCAGGAAGGAAATTCAGTGAGAGAGCAGTATGTAGAGTATTGATCATTGAAAAAACAGGAGGATAGTCAAAAAGGAAAAAGATTGTGTCAGAATCGAAAGTAACACCAAATGAAAGCTGGGAGAAAATAAAGAGGGATCCAAAAGAGGTAGCGGAAAAGATATTGGGTAGTGATGTAAGGAAAAAAATTAGGAAAGAGGATCACAACAAGAGATACTCGATAAAATTTAAATTAAGAGGAAGTGGAAAATGGTGAAAACAGAGGAAGTTAAGGAAGGAAAGAGAGATTACAAAATATTAAAAAGTGAACTAAAAGTGACTGACAAAGCTAAAAAAAAGCAGGTTTGCAAAAAGTGAAAAAAATGGAAAAAGAGGGAGATAAAATCTAATGAACAAAGATGCCATAGAATTAATACTTAAGCAAAAAGGAGGAAGAAGCAACAGAGTAATAGCTGATGGAAGATTAGTGAGCCAAAAGAAGTCTCGGAAATATAGAAAGAATATATAGTGGCTGTTTGCTTAAGAGTTTAGACCTAAAGAAAGAGCTAGAACGGGAAGAGGAAAGTGGAGTAACATGAGATGATAAAGAATACCATATTAGGTAATATATATGGGAGTGTAATGGGAAAAATCAAGAAAGTGAATGTTTGGTCATTGTAGGAAAATGAGAGAAAATTAAGATCAAACAGGAAAAGGACCACAGGCAAGCGGCCCCCAAATTACATAATTCGTTCCAGTATCAGCTACTTAAGTCGAAATTTGCATATGTAGGAAATTACTAACATAATAGCAATAGAGCTGGAAAAACATGGTACAAAACAGTGTTTTGTCTACAGAAATTCATATTTAAAAAAATTGATGGATGGTTATAGAAATACATTACATTCGTTTTTAGTGGGCAGCATAGGGTTATTATCACATTAAAACTAATGGTTAGCAATATTTTCTTCACTTTTGATCCAATATATGAGTATGAAAAAATATATTGTCTGCAAACTACTTACGTAAAATGGCATTTTCTTGGCCAGTGGCAGTTCACATAAGACAAGGATTGTGTAGCTCAGGGGATGCCTCTATATAGAAAAAGGAGTGTGATTCAAGTATTTGATTAGTGTGATAACTCAATTTCCTGTTCAACAGGATAAAAAAGAATAGCAATGGGAAAAGTGGAATTCCAAAGTAAAAAAAAGCTACTCTGTGAAAGATGGAGAAGGTGAAGTGGACAGAGAGGAAAACAAACGAAGAAGTTTTGAGAATGGTAGGGGAGGAGAGGCGTTTGCAGTGAGAGATCCAAAAAAGACAGGAAAGGTGGATGGAAGGGGTACTCGAATGCAATGTGTTACTAAAAGTTGTAATAGAGGGTAGAATGTTGGGTAAGCAGGGTAGGGGAAGGAAGAGAATAGGGATATTGGACAGAATGATAGGGGGTTGGAAGTACGCAGATTTGAAGAGGGATTATAGTTAGATGTAATGCGGCCAACCCAAGCTATTGCTCATCAAAAACCTACCTTAACCGGCAGATTACATTCATCATCATCATAAAATATATTATTTCCTCCTTTATAAAAACATAGCAAATAATAAATTATGAAAAGTTTTAGTACGGTAGTGATTGCAAGTGGAAAACAATGTATTTACAGAAAACCAACAAACTGCGCATCAATATTTAAACGTTTATCCGAATATTATGTATATAATACAAACAAATATTATATATTGTATATTTACAGTGAAACTTGTCTTAATTGGAACCTGTACTAAGCGTAAACCTTTCTTATCTGGAAAAATGTCGTAGTCCCCACAGATTCCGCTTAAGACAAGTTGCGCTGCAATTAAATTTTCATGCTAGTAAAATTTAAAAAAATATGTATTTCTTTATTTATCAGAAATTGCGCTTCTATAATTGTTTCCTATTTAGCATTGCTACACCCCTCTTCACATGACCATATAATAATGGCGTAAGCCCCTCGAACTAATGGCCGACCCTGTGTTAAGAGGAAACATATTATATCCTGAAAAATATCGTGGTCCCTACGTAGACCAGGGAAGTTAGCTCAAAAAAGGCATGTTCCATGTTTTAATTGTTAAGAGCGGTTTTTTTTGCGGAAATGTGAATGGGACGAAAATAGAAAAGGCTTCTCATTTTTAGATTCACGAAAAAAGTGTGGCGTCATTTACCATATTTATAATAATAACAAGTAAAATAAAAACTTTGTATTTTTACTTTTCAATTTATATACATACGGCAAAAAAAGCCTTGAATTTTCGCATACTATTATTGATTATAATAATGTTGCGCTAGATGTTATTATTTTTTCGAGGTTCCACAAATTAAAAAAAGAACGTCAAAATCGGATGATTTTTAAGGAAGATATGACAATTTTATTTTTTCATATAATTTTGAAGTGAGAGACTCAGAAGTCGGACGCGCGCGAGATCAAACGCTCGCCGCTGCGCGCGTCTACTCCCACCACTCGCTGCCACCCGTCGAGAGTTTAATCTTGAAATTTTGTACCACTTCAAATCATTTTTTACTATAATTTCGTCAATACTATCGGTATATTTTTTATACTAGTAGACTACGAGTGTTTTTTAAACAATGGGCATAGTTACGCGTCTAAATGTTATTAACAATTGACTGTGCGATAAATAAAACGTTATCTCGAATTCCAATTAAGCTATCGCAACAATTTTTTTTTAATTTGCTGAAAAATGCCAGATTTAAGATTATCAGTTTAGTTTTCAAAAATATGCATTTGTTTAAAAGTTATTTTATTTGTTTATAAGCTAATACTAATTTTTTGTTACCATTGCCAAAAGCAAATAGATGACATTTATTGAAAGCTGCTTGTGCATTAGTTAAAATATAAAAATGATGGGGGCTTTTATACAGAATTATTATTTAGACCTTGAAGAACGATATGCATCATTGAAAGTTAAACTTTTCATTTTTCAGAACCACCTGCCACGCGATCGAAGTTATTAAGTTTTACCGCCGACGGGATAAACAAATGGAATTTTGCAATAACTATTTTTCGCTCAGCACCCAGTTTTTGCTCACTTTTTGAGTATGCCTAAACACTCATGTTTCAGGTGGAATTACTATTTTGGAAAATTTGTTTAAATAATTATTAACAATATTATAAAACGCTTGTTTTTCTGTTTTTTTACAATAACTTTTTGTTTATTAACCGATTTTGATGTACTAGATCTCGTTTTGCAGATATTTTTATTCTCTACATTTCAATAATACATTATTTTTCGACAAAAGCAATAGTTTGACGCTATCTCAAAAAACTGATTTTTGGCTCTATTTGTTAAAAAAATGACGCCACACAAAAAAAACGCTCTTAACAATTAAACATGGCAAAAGTCTAACTTCCCTGGTCTAACAGGCTCCGCTTAAGACAATTTTCACTGCATAAAATATATTATTAATAATAACGCCAAGGGCGTCAATCACGCAAAGTTCAATTGTGGACGCTTTTTGTTTTCGTCTATTTCTTTTTCCAAATCACTTTCATTCGCCCTAGATGGCCTCTTTCATCAGACCATGTTGTTCCAGTCTTACACCATTTTCCCACCTGGCCAACTTCGCGATCTTCAATTAATATAGTCTAATATATATTATAATATAAAAATGTATTTTGTTTACTGAAAACGGAGAAGATACGCATTATTAAAACATAGAAGTTTTTCAAACTTTTCATGTAACCCCAAATAACAAAAGAAACGGTGAGATTACCCCATTAGTTACGGATTGAAGAGAGGAGAGTGAATTTTCCACGGTTTTCGTTGGAAGTTTCAATTGCACTTTCTAGTTGCGTGGCGGATGAAGCGGCCGCTACTCACGCCACGACGCGTAGCATCAGCTGACTGCGTCCGCTGCGAATACACCCCATTTTATTACGGTACTAATATATTTTTAAATATTAGAACCATGATAAAGTGGGGTGTCTATGTTTGTACAATGACGTCGTTCAATTTTTTTAAGACGATACAGGGAAACATGGTTTTTAAAGTAAGTATAACTCAAACAATGCAATGGCGGAAAATGGCTTCTTAATTATGATAAGAAAGTTTTTAGGAGTGGTATTTTTTGTTGCGCTTCGACGGCTATGGTCATTTCGCACGCCGTTTATAAAAAAAATAAAACGAACTCGGCATCTATATAACTATATAAACGGCAGAACCTTTTTTATTTTTTCAAAATCTGCGCAATAAACTTAGCTTTCGATATATAGAAACTATAAACCCGTCCAAACGACGAGAGGCGCTCTAGCTATAGTTGTTTATAAAAAAATACCTCCATAAATTATTTTCAAATATAAAATAAAGTATCTTGTATTAATTTTTTTATTTTCTGTCAGTACACGAAAGTAGAATTCATTTTGTTTTTTCTACTCGAAAAATTTAGCAGCCGATAGCAGAATTCCATTTCAATAAGGTATGTTGGGATAAACTAAAGATAATATATCAATAACTAATTAATAAATATTTAATAGTCTATTTCTTGATAGAAAACTTAGGCGGGTTTTAATTAATATTATGAAAATAGCAAAAAACTCACTTTTGCAATGATTAATAAATGAAGTTTTTTCTACGAGGGCTCATATTAAAGACATTTAAAATGTCTATAACTTATATTCTCAACTTTTTAATGTAAATTCATGACCTCAATTTTTAGGCTAAGAATTGTTTTGGATACTCGTAACTACGAAAGTACAGTAGCAATTATAGTGGATAATTTTCTATTGTCCTCCTGTATAGCATAGAATGAGTCCCCATCTATTTTTGAATTTTAACCCAAAACAGACGTTTTTTCTTTGGTTAAGTTAATATTTCGCTCTACAAAGACCTAATTTTAAGCGATTAAAAACAGGGTATTAGATCGCACGTACGAACTCGGCTCGTAGTGGCACATTAAACGCATCAAGCATGGTGACCTTCACAGAAAGAACATGAGACTGTACCGCTCCCCTCCTTCATGGATTTACCTTCGGTCCTCTCTCAAATGGGCATTACCTTCACCAGTCTATTGTACGCACGGTTAGATGACGATTTAGGGGCAAATTGAGGACTCAAAATCTTAATCCATCTATTAGCAAAAATAGTCGAATCAAGGAATGGAATGACTCAGAGCAACAAAGTTTCAACGTCTAATACGTGTGCTCAAGACGAAACAATAAGTCGCAAATTTAGAATGTTAATCGAGCCCAAGACAGTGCACACCTCACAAAATATACTTGCAAATGTTTGGAATGACATCAAATATAAAATGAAGTTATAATAATTTTTCCAAATAATTGAATCACAACACCCATAATGCTCACACAGCAGAATTAAGATAAGCGGCCTTCCGATTTGAATAAGCTTAGAACAAAAGTTCAACTTGATTCTATGTTAGAAAGTTCGTGTATTAGGTGAAAAATACTCTCTAGACCAATTCAGCTTGTTTGATGAAAAAATTTCTTTAATAACATACTTTTAAAAACGGGTCGAACCTGATCCGTAGCGGTTTTGAATTCCGAGTTGAATTAATCCCGCGTAACACCTTTCGAATCATCAGGCATGGATAACAAATTACCCAACTAACGTTACATCTTATAACAACTATAATTACTCTTCACTTCCCAGGTTTCGGTACCTACCAAATGTGAATTTTGGGGGCTTTGAAACTCACCGGATAATGTGCTCGGCCGATGATCTTGGCGGGGATAGCTGAGAGCACCAGTTGGGAGTAATAAGAGAATTTACAAGTAATCGTTTATACTTACAGGCTGCTACACGTGGTGTCAGAATCTTTCGGCGAATTCCTCTTCAGACAGACGAGAAAGAGATCCTGTCTGAGACAATCAGAGTCTTGGCGATAGTGTATTCGAAAGAGATGTACACGAGCTTCTTCCCCCGTCAAACAATAAATGACACAATCTTCCCACTAGAGGGAGTTACGAATCGACAAGTGACAGGCGAAAATGAGGAGTAAGGTAAGGTGGAAATTCAAACATAAAATAGATGAGAAGTTGTCGGTAATATTTCGAGTCGAGCATACAATCGTACAAACCGGAGGTTCCTTTAAATCGGAATTTATAATCATATATGACAGCTTATAAGGATAGTTTTAAGAGTGAAACTTTTATTACAGAACATTAACATCATTAAAAAAATAATTTTCAATATAAATTAAACACTATTAGTAAGCATAATGCGAAATGAGAGGAAAAATGGACTCTCTTAGAGGAAAGACGATGGTTTGGGTAACTTCAAAGGATGGAAGACGAATGAATCCTACTTCCTACTATTTAATGGGTATCAGAAGTCAGAAGAAGAATAGTAAGACCAAATGTTACAAAAATCCTTACATGCCACAGCATTTTTCTGGAAATTTTAGAGCTCGCTTCATCTATTGCTAACTAAACAATATGAATTACAAAAAATTATATTCCCTGGTTAGTATGCATTAAATTTTGTAAGTGCCTAAGAAATTAACTCACAAATATAAAATTAATATTCAGAGAATGTGTAAATGTGAAATAAAATGATTTTACAGATGATACTACTAATACTGGTGATAATACTACCCTCAACAAAAAACCCACCATCGAGCTGATTACTGTGGTTGATTGGTGTCAAAGAAGCCTGGAAATGTAAAAAAAATCTCTGGCATTTCAATACAGTATTATTTGATGGTATGTAAACTCCTTTTCCAGCTTCTGTTAACAGTCTATTCCAGACATACATACTTACCTATAAACTACATTACTCTTACTATTTCTGTATCAATAATTCTTCCTGTGATTAACCTAATATTATGAAAAAATATGTACTTCTACAGTGTTATTATCATTTGGAACTATGAAAGGTATTGAGTGAGAGTATGAGTGATGTTTTCTAAAGCTATTTAATCCATGCAATCAGGTTGTCCACCCATTCCCTATATTATTTACACAAACAGTTAACCCAATGAGCACCAAAGTTAAGCAGTAACTAAATATATTAAAAATTTTTAAGAAAGGTGTCAACAAGTTCTTAAACAAAATAATGAAAGATTCATGACATTGATGATCAAAAACATACAGTTTTAGAGTGATGAAATAACATGAAGTATCTATTTTTAAATACAAATTTCCTTCAAAATCTGGGATCTTGATATAATGCTGATTGTAGTAACTCACTTGGGAGTATTTAATACATTAATTAAATGCTTTATTAACTGATTATATAAAAATGTGTTTGAAAACTGAAGATGTGTCAATAAGAAGATCAGTAGCAAGTATTTTAATGAATATTTGGTTTGATAAATGCAAAAGACTTAAATGGGCTATAATTTTTAAAATTAGCAAATTATTCTTAAGATGCTTACTCCTGATGAAAGTGAAGCTTTCATACTTCAGAAGAATTTTTAGATATATAGAAAAATAAGGTATTATTAGACTAACCAGGGATAACCCTCCTTCATAAGACCATGAAAAACATATTAATGATCACAGCATTGAGAAAAGAAGTAATTGATCTAAACCCTGTGAATTCTTCAGCTTTGTGGAGCTTATGAAGATTTTGGTCTTCCTGCTAGTGTTTCTGAAGGATTAACTTCCTAAAAAGTGCCTCTCCTACATTGCAGAACCAATCTTCAGATAATAAGTGCCTCTTGTTGGTTTCAGCCCAATTTAAATATATTTTCCATCTTTGCTGGTGCATCCTCATTGGTTAACCCTTTCACACCAGAGCCCTAAACTGGTACATAGTCCTTGCATATGAGTGTGCAACAAAATAAACAAAAAATAACAAAAAAAGGTTGTTTGTACTGGGGGGATGATTCTGAACGCCTGATATATCGGTCCTTTGGAACAAAAGGGTTAATAGAAATTTCTTGTTGACATCTGCAAAAGAAATTTTGTAACTGTTCCTCTGTATCATTTGCCTGGTTTCTTGTTTATTCAGATGACTCATCAACTGCTTTTTAAATTCCCTAAATTATGTAACTCCATACATCAACCAATAAATTGATAAAATGGAAAAATTAAATTAAAAATTTGTATTCAATAAAATAGAAGGAAGACTAAAATTCTAGTATGCGGAAGAGAGAAGCTGAGTGCAGACGTCGAGCTGCAACGAAAGAAATTAGAACAAGTGGAATCCTTCACCTACCTGGGAAGCAAATTACATGGGATGGAAGAAGCTCTACGGACATCAAGGGTAGATTAGCTCAGGCTAAGAAGGCATTCGTGGCGAAGAGGCAACTACTAAGCTCAAATTTTGAATATAAAAGTATACTGCAATTTCATAAATTTTATTCAAAAACTCATGACCCGGGTTTCACCACAGCGTGGCAACATCAGGTGTGGTGAAACCCAGGTCGTGAGTTTCAGAATAAAATTTGTAAAATTGCAGTTTATTTTTAAATTTCTAAATTCAAGATGAAAGAATTTCACAGAGTTAATCCTGAAACTATCGCTGATACTAAGCTCAAGAAAAATATCACTCCAAACAAGGAAGCAATATGTGAAAACATTCGTATGGAGCATGGCACTCTA